>JAFVLL020013018.1:112725-170877 GCA_021397915.2 Tor tambroides | reverse complement strand
ATGCTTTCCATGCTGCATAGATATCCTGGATGTAGCAGTCATTTATCCAGCAGACATTGCCAGTGAAGCAGCTCTGCAAATTTTAAGTGGGATCAAAACCATCTCTTCAACCTTATTCGGGAACCTTGAAGGTATTTATTTCTTGCGTCATTCTAGACATTCAGTGATAAAATCAACACAATGTTACTGCATTTTTACTCAAATAAATGCAGCATTGGTGAGAATAAGAAACATTAAAAAATTGTACTGACCCCAAACATTTGAACAGAAGTGTATATAAAAAAAGATCAAATAAATGCACCTTGCCAATATTTCAGCTTGGTTTCCCAAAATGAGCACTGATCCTGCGGAGCTGGCTGAAATAGTTGCAGAGGAGGCCACAGAAGTAAAGACCACCGTTTCTAATTACCTATCCAGTCTGTTTGCAACTGATGAAGGTGTTGTTCATTTATCAGCTCAAAACATTGTGTTTCATTTGTATTCAATATTTGAATTAAGGTGCGTTATATTATTTCATTTTTCCCAGGTGGTATTCCTGACATTAGATTTGATCCCATGAAAGTTGTCACAGACACTGTTGAGGAGTTTGCTGATAGGAGGGATATGTTCTTGGCCTATCTCTCAAACATGCTCATGGAAGACAAAGGTATTCATCATATCAAGTATATCATGAATGTATGCTTGTGTATTAAAATACAGTTGTTTTTTAACTATCTGTGTCATTCTCTGTTTCAGATGACACACCGCAAGTGATAAGACGAAAAGGTTTGTGTCAATATTTATTCACTCACCACTCAATACCTCTGTTAATATATAGTATAATATGTTAATCTATCAATATTCCTAATATTCCTCCAGGAGAATTTCTGCCCCCTATGGAAAAAGGTTAGTAAATGCACATTCTTTAATATACATAAATGCTCTACATTAACACAAAACTAACACTAGTACTTAAACCTCAAACATATCTAATGCAAGATCTTGAATTGACTAGAATTATAGTTTTCTACGTTGCTGTCATCCCATATCCATTCATATTTATACAGTTATGTTGCGTCTTACCCTGTTTCAGTCCATTTGGCAATTAGAACATTTAGAAAACAGTGTTACAGGTTATGTATTGTGTTGCATGAAAAGGCCCTGCATGACTGCATAAGGGATGATTCTCATTTATATTTTCTGTCTGTACTATAGTGTAAATGTTAATGTCCTGCACTCTCCATCTTACACAGTACTGCCCATGTTCCTTCTCATTATGTAAAAATGCTTGTGTTTAATTTCTCCAGACTGGTTTAAAAGGAGGTGCATGACATATTTACCAAATACAAAAATAAAAAGTTTATGTCAAATGCATTTCTTTCTGTTTGTTTTCCTGTCCCTTTCTTGCGGTGTAGTGCGACGTCTAACCTTCTCTGATACATTCGTCAGTTGACAAATTTTTCACAAACATACAGCATGTAGGAGTTCTTACCACAGTTATGGCACATGTTGCAAGAATATTGTGAATGCCACAATATTAATGCCCTGAGATTTTAAGCTGAGGTTGTGGAAAGAAATAGAGGGTTTCATTTCAAGTCACTCCACTCTTAATGCATAAAGTGTTTATTTAAAAATCTTCAAACAGCTCAAACAGTAGAGAATTGTTCTAGCAAGGTCATTCCTGAACTGATAAAATGTACACCTTGCAAGCAGTGCAAGTCACTTTGGATAAAAGTGCATAAATGTACACAAAAGGTCTCAACGTCTCAGAGCCACAAAATATAAGCTTGGGGTTTTGATGAAATGGCTAAAAATGGATCAACTGAAGTTTTTTTTATCAGGGGGCGACATGTGCATACTGTTAAGGTCATCAATGTGATGCAATGATGTGTTCCTATCTGAACAAACTGATATGTCTCGCACATAAACTGGTAAATGTGTTTTTATCTGTAAAATGATCTCAGTTCTGTCAAACCTGAAATGAAAAATGACTTCATAAAACAGTTGCAGAAATACTAGGCAAAACACAGGACCCTGCCTATGCTGCCTACATTGCTGTGACGTCCAAAGACAGCACTAAACAGGAAACAAAAGAGACTGAGGAGGAACGTGGTGATGTAGAAGCTGCTGAAGATGCAACAGAAAAATCTCATATCGTAGACGTTACAAAGGAGGAAGAAACAGCTGAGGACAGTTCTGATGTCACAGATGAAGATGATGAGGTTGCCTCTGATGTCATGGAGGAGGAGGATAAAACAGCTGGAACAGTTGAAGATATTGTAGGTGTTACAGAGGAGGAACCTTCTGATATGCAAGAAGTCATAGATGAGGAAATAGAAACTGAAAGGTTTGAGGGTTTCTCTGACTTTGCAGAGGATAAATCAACTGAAATGACTGAATCTGATGCTACAGATGTGAAAGACATAGACGATGCCTCAGATGTTGTTACAGAGGAGGAAGAAGTTACTGAAACAGTTGAAGATGCAGATGTTACAGAGGAGGAACCATCAGATGTACTGGAAGTCATAGATGAGGAACCAGCAACTGAAAATGTTGAAGATATCTCAGATTTTGCAGAGGTCAAATCAACTGAAATTAATGAATCTGATGCTACAGATATGAAAGACATTGACGATACCTCAGCTGTTGTTACAGAGGAGGAAGTTGTTACTGAAATGGTTGAAAATGCAGATGTTACAGACAAGGAAACATCTGATATGCCAGAAGTCATAGATGAGGAAATAGATACTGAAAAGTTTGAGGGTTTCTCTGACTTTGCAGAGGATAAATCAACTGAAATGACTGAATCTGATGCTACAGATGTGAAAGACATAGACGATGCCTCAGATATTGTTACAGAGGAGGAAGAAGTTACTGAAACAGTTGAAGATGCAGATGTTACAGAGGAGGAACCATCAGATATACTGGAAGTCATAGATGAGGAACCAGCAACTGAAAATGTTGAAGATATCTCAGATTTTGCAGAGGTCAAATCAACTGAAATTAATGAATCTGATGCTACAGATATGAAAGACATTGACGATACCTCAGCTGTTGTTACAGAGGAGGAAGTTGTTACTGAAATGGTTGAAAATGCAGATGTTACAGACGAGGAAACATCTGATATGCCAGAAGTCATAGATGAGGAAATAGATACTGAAAAGTTTGAAGATATCTCTCATTTTGCAGGGGATGAATCAACTGAAATTACCTCTAAAGTGGCAGAAGACATTGATGATTCCTCAGATGATGATACCTTTGCAGTTGCAGAGGAGGAAACAACAACTGAAATGACCTCTGATGCTACAGATGTGAAAGACATTGATGATACCTCAGGCGTTGATACAGAGGAGGAAGAAATTACTGAAGGAGTTAAAGATATTGCAGATGTTAGAGAGGAGGAACCATCTGATATGCCAGAAGTCACTGACATTGATGATACCTCAGATGAAGATACCTCTGCAGTTATAGAAAAGAAAGAAACAACTGAAACGATTGAGGAAGCAGCAATTGAAACAGCAGAAGATACTTCAAATATTACAACCAAAACTGAATTAGATAATACAGATGAAAATGAATTTCAGAAAATTCCCATTGTTACAGAGGAGGATGAAGAACCTGAAACCGTTAAAGATACTTCTGATCTTATAGGTGAGGATGAAGAACCTAAGACAGATGAAGATGCCAGCACTGAAGAAACAGCTGAAGAGTCCCTAGAAAAAGAACAGCTACCTGAATTGGCTGCAGCTACTCCTGATACTATCTGTGTGAAGCAAAAGATTGAAGCAACAGAACTTGATGATCTTGAAGTCCTGGGTAAGGATGATATAGAAGTGGAAGACAAGGAGGAGAAGGAAGATGTGGCAATTGCTGATGCTGAAAAGGGCACAAAGAACCTGGAGAATGACGTACATGAAGATGAGGTTGAGGTTTTAAAAGAGGAGACTAAAGATAAAACTATCTTGGGAACCACTGCTGGTGAAGATGACCATGATGATGAAGAGGAGCTTGTCCTTTCTCCGGTCCAGCATGACCTCACAGACAGAGATGATGAAAATAACAATAACAATGACAGGAAGAGGGATGCCATAAAAAGAGGCCTGAGTGGGAGAAAAACATCAAGTAGTCATTCCAGTGAAACAGATGACCAAGAAGCACACAAGGATCTTCATGAAGGTATAGAAAAATATTGTATTCTTAACACACAGGGAAAAGTGATAGTTCAGTTGACAGATAGCAACCAATATGTCAACAGATGACCTTAATAACAAATTATAATTCACTTACCATGGGAAAATTGATCACTAAATTAAGACCGTTCATTATTGGGTTTTTTTTCATTTAAATTAATAATTTAATACAAGTAACTGTGATACTTAATACAAGTAAGCTAACTTCCTAAAAATATGCTTTCTTATTCCCCTTATAATTGCACATTAAACAATAAATATTTATTAATTGTTGTTGCACAAATAACATTACAATAGCATTATATTTAATAGAACTGACAATGTATTAATAGCGCCAGCTATAGAGTAGTTCTGGACCAATAATTTGATTGGCCAAGCAGTGTTCAAATTCTTGTTCTATGGGCCACAACTAAACTATTTGTTGGCCAAGTACAAATGAATTAATCAGGTGGCCATAATGCATCTGAATGTCAGTTACTCTATATTAATGTTTATAGAACATAACATAGTTTTAGGCTATATATCTATATGTATATATATCTATACATCACAGTGATATTTCATCAGTTCTGAAGAACACTGTGTTATCACTCGTCTGTTACAATTTGGACTTGGAAGAAGAACATATTGATGGACGAAGATGAAGTTTCATTCACTGTTGCTTCTGCTTCACATCTGCTTCTGGGAAGATGATTAAAAGAGGAGCAAAAACACAGCTGGAGGATTCTCTAAAGGACTTTGTTGCTGTACAAGTTTTTATATATATATAATATGTATATAAAAAAAATTAGAGAGAGCTATTTGATGTTATTGATCAATTAGACATTGCTTACTGTAAGAATTTTAGCATCTTTTGTCCAGTATTTTTTCTTTAAATAGGCAAAATCTGATGTATTTGATGGTGATGGTGTTTGTGTTTATGTAATATTTTATTTTTAATGAAAATATTTAGTGTAACTTAGAATTACTTTCTCAGACCAAATCAGTAGGAAAAATGAAAACCATTAAAAATACTTCTTTGCACTGATTTGTAAATAATGTCAGTGTCTTGAGTATTTGCAGAGCTGTTTATGTTGCTTAATTGAATGATTCCATTAAGAGAATGAATGATTTAATTTATCCATTATCCATTATTAAATTTAGTTTGGCATCTAACACAATGACATGGTTGACAACCACTTTGCTGCTTTACAAGTACTATTAATGTTAAATTAACACACTTATAGTGCACTAATTCATGCACCAATTCTCATTATTCATTAATCATGTGGATGTGAACTTTCATTTAACATTTACTCATGATTTCAGTTCTTGAACAAGTGAAAGAAGCCAAAGAGAAAAAAGCTAGAGAGGAGATATACAAAATCATTCAAGGTGAATGGTTTGTTGTTTTCTTCAGTGCTTGCACACCGTAAAATACAGTGCTTGTGCAGATTGAAAACTGCAATTTAAGAGAAAAATGATAGAACTGTGTCACATTATCTTTTCTCCTCTTCCAGATATGAGGGAAAAGAAGGCTGACGGTGAAGAGGAAGAGATAACGCTACAACAAATAAACATAACAGTAGAAAAAGTCAAGAAAAAAAAAGAACATGAGAAAAAGGACATGGAAAAGACTAAAAGAAAAGAAAAATCCAAAGAAGACAAGACTCGAGAACCAACAGGTAAGACTGATAAAACTTACTGAACTTGTCTACTTAATGTATCTAATCTCTCTTATGTGAAAAGCTCAACATCCACATATACAAAGTCTAGATTCTGCTCTGTTCTTCAAGAAGAACATTGAAGGCTATGCTCAGCCCACTGCTACGGTCAAGACCTACAGTACTTCAGTGGCTTATAGTAAAACCCCTCATCTCTGTTTTAATAGATAATATACTTGTACTATGTATATGAAATGTGTTCTAGAAAAGGACACCAAGAAAAAAACTGACAAAAAGGTCAAGGTGACTAAAGTGGACGAGGAACCCCTTCTAAAAAAGAAGAAATCTGGTGATGTACTAACACCAACAGAACAGATAAATAAAGCTTTGCTTCCTCATTGCACTGTCTGAGGATTAATGTACAATTTTTAATTGAAACACTATATATTTCAGCTTTAGTCCATTATAATATTTATTTCAATATTTTATATTTTTTTGTAACAATAGGATATATTACTACATTAGTTTTTAAATGGACTCTTGCATGATCATTATGCATTTTTAGCTGTCTAAAAAACTCTAAATTCTAATGTGTACAATTTAATCTGCACAGGACCTGAGAAAAAGGTTAAACCAGCAAAGAAAGGTATTCAACGCATCCTGTTCATGAACAATATATTTCAATGTTGTTGTTTTTTTTTTTTTGGAAATAAAGATTCCCACAAAGTCCACAAAGATTCCTAACTTTAAGATACAGCACAGAAGCCGAAATTGTGAAACAAAATGATGTATTTTATGCATGTCTATAACAGCCAGTTCACTGCCAACTGTTGTCTCTATTGTATCGTAGATGTTGAGAAGGTCAAGGACAAAACCAAAGCAGTTCCTGTAAAGAAAGGTATGTATCTTGTGTGATAAGTTTCTTTCTGTTTGGTAAATTCAGAATTAACAAGAAAATGTAAATGCTTTTTTTTTCAGAAGCTGAAGTAGCCAAAAAAGAGACCAAACCAGCACCATCTAAGAAAGGTATTGTGTTGTGTGTTCTTAATTTATTGAGCACACATAATAAAGTTAAATTGAAATTGAAATTGAAGCACATTATGTGTACACTACATTTTTAAAGTTTGGGGTCTTTTAGACTTTTTATTAAATAAATTAATACTGTTAAATTAATCAAATGTGACTGTAAAGGTTTTCTCCACTCATTTGCAGAGCCTAAAGTTACAAAAGAAAAGGCCAAACCAGCTCGTTCAAAGAAAGGTATCGTAATGCATCTTTAAAGTCTTGTATGAAAACTGCTACTCCCATTTTAGATGCTTTCTTTTGTTTAGAAATAAATCTCATTCTGCAAAGAAAGATATTTTCCTGTCTGAAGTATTCACATTTTTGTAGAATATAGTAATAAACTCTGTAGTAATTAAATATTTTTTGGGGGAACTACTGCTTTAAGCGATCACTATTATAGTTATGTGCATTGATGGTGTGTGTTGGTCATAGTTTGATCTGATATGAGTATAATGTTTGAATTGTTCTTTGAAAAAAGCTGAAGTTATCAAAGAAAAGGCAAAATCAGCTCCAAAAGAAAAAGGTATGCTTGTCCTGTAAATATAAAGATTATCATAAAGTTTATCATACGAAGTTATATGATTTGTTTGTATCAGAGATAAGATTGTTTTTTTAGTTGCTGAAGTTTTCAAAGAAAAAGCCAAGCCAGTAAAGAAAGATACTTTGTTCTGAATCTATTATTATTTTACCTTATGAATCTTTGTGTAAGTTAACAGATTATATGAACACTTTGTTTCAAATGATTCCCAGAACCTGAGGTTACTAAAGAAAGAGTCCAGCCTGCATCTTCAAAGAAAGATACCAAGCTTGCATGTTCATCTGTAAACATATTTTGGCTGGAATATGAGTCCTTTAATATATGTGCTACAAGGATGATGCAAACCAAACAACATGTTTTACTAGTAGATTTTTAGTGTAATACCCCTGAGGATTCATTGAAATATTTGACCTTATTATTTCATATTACAGCTGAAGTTCCTAAGGAAAAAGCTATACCTGTGAAGAAAGGTGTGTTTTTTTTCCTGATTCTCATTAAATATTTTCTTGAGATGTAATGTATGGCATGCATTGCTGCAACCTGACGTTGCAAAAACAAAACTGTTAAAGCAAAAAGAGTTACTGTATTCATTAAGATTTTAAACCCTGAGCTTTGAAAAATGTTTACAAAATGTGCATGGAAATTATTTCAGAAGCTAAAGTCAAGGGTAAACCACCAGCACCTGTTAAAAAAGGTATTTATGTGCTGTGTTTGCTTTGTTTTTGATAAAAAAAAATTGCTTGATGTATCATTTCTTATATATAATAATTTTATAACTTCTAGAAGTTATAAAAGAAGTTGCTGTAGAAAAAGTAAAACCTGCTCCCGTAAAGAAGGGTATGACATTCCACAGACAATAAATGTCATTCTAAACAAAATGCAGTCATTTTTCTGTCATAAACTGCTGATGTTGATGAAATTACAGAACCTGAGGTTCCCAAAGAGAAGGCCAAACTAGAGCCCTCAAAGAAAGGTAAAAAGTGAAGGCAAAACCAGCCACCTTTTGAGATTCCAAAACCTGAACTATAAAATTGCAGCAATTTTCATTTTCATACATTTAATCCTTGCTCTTATGTCTATCTATGGTATGGTATTATCTACTATTTTAGCTAACTTTTAATTTTGAAGAAAACAAGAACTTAATATATTGATGCCTTTTAGCAGCTGAAGAGAAAGAAAAACCTGTCCCTGTGAAGAAAGGTATGAATACTGCTATTCAGCGTACAGTATATTAATAATCATTTTTTCATGGTATAATGTGTTGTTTGAAATTGTTTTTACAGCCTTGCTCTTACATACAGTATATAGATTTAAATGGAAATATCATGTCTTTCGTGATGACCTGTCACTGACCTGTCACCTGTTGTCTACTAAATTCAGATCTTAACAAATGTCATTCCATACTTTTAGCCGAAGCCCCCAAAGAGCAAAAGAAAGCTGCTCCAGTAAAGAAAGGTATCACATTTTGAACTCTAAATTATGTATTTAGTGTAAGAATATTTTCTTTTTATTAGAAAATATTTTCAGTTTTAACTGTCCATATCCACATAGTCAGTTAAAGAGCATTGGAGGAAAAGTTGAAACCAGCAAGTTGAAATGCTTTTCTCTTTTCTTATTTATTCAGAGACTAAAGCTCCCAAGGACAAAATTAAACCAGCCCTTCTGAAGAAAGGTAGGATGCACTTAAAGTAACAGCAATTCATTTAAAAGTCATTTTTTATGCATGACATTAGCTGAGCCTGCTGACTCATTTTCAGAGCCTGATGTTTCTAAGGAGAAAGAAAAACCACCAACTGCAAAGAAAGGTAATATGGAACTAAGCGTCCTTGATTTTTTTTTTTTGTCAGTCTCATATATAATTTATTAAATATATACCTCCATCTTTTTCAGAAGAGAAGCCAACAACCGCTCCTGTTAAAAAAGGTAATTAGTCATTTTCCTTTCTTAAATTTATGGATGATTGCATTGGTTCACTCTTACACCAAAAAAAAAACTCTTTTGTTAAAAAAAACTCTTTTGAAGTATTAACATTTTAACTAGTCTTTATTCATTTTCTAATGCATGCAATTATGATCATTTCAGATACTGAAGCTACTAAGGAAAAAGTGAAACCAGCCCCAGTTATGAAAGGTACAGTTTGATTTTATTGGACATATTTTTGCAATGTTTATGATGCTAACTGCTAACATGCACTGATGTACAGAGCCTGAAGTTTCCAAAGAAAAAGCCAAGCCAGAACCTTCAAAGAAAGGTAAAATGATTGCAGTTGTTTTTATTGTTCAACATGCATATCTTGAAACGGTTATCACATGCAGAAAAATGATTGAATCTTGCACAGAGGCTAAAGCTGTTGAAGAGAAAGCAAAACCAGCACCAGCTAAAAAAGGTACAGTGTTCATGCTTTGTATTTGAGAGGGTAATAAAAGATCCTGATAGTGTTATTAATTTCGTAAGACTGATTTTCTGAAATATTATCCTGCAAATCATTATCCATTAAGATCCAAGTTTGTTTGAGAAGAAAACTTTCTGAATATTTTACATTACTTAAGCATGTACATTAGCTCTGCATAAATATTTTACCAAGCAGTTTGACTTGATTTTTAGAGCCTGAAATTATTAAAGAGAAGGAGAAACCTCCAAAGAAAGGTAATCATTTTCAAATGTGAAAATTGCACAAGGTACTACTCTTGTGTTCATGTAATTTAGAAATAAATGTTGATGTTATACTTTTTATTTTTTTAGAAGCTGTAAAAGAAAAGCTCAAACCTGCTTCTGTAAAGAAAGGTATTTATACTACTTATGTTTATTTCTTGCCAGTCACAAGTTGAATATTTACTTGTTGATATCAAGACAAAGAAGTGGTCTTTAATTATTTGTTTTATCTGAATTTGAGCACATATTAGCCATGAAACACCACACTAAATATGCTGTTGATTTTCCATTTTTTCACAGAACCTGAAGTTCCAAAAGAAAAAGAAAAACCTGAACCTACCAAAAAAGGTTAATTATCTACATAATCATGTTTCTGAAGTGGTTTGGTGTTTTGTGTATTGTGTTGTCTTTTTTGTGTAAAAATATATTCTGTATAATATTATATATTTCAGAGGCAGCCAAGGACAAACTTAAACCTGTCGCTGTGAAGAAAGGTATGGATAAAACTGTGATGACTGTATAATTGCTGTACAACATTAAAAGAGAACAGGAAATGTTAAAACAAACCTGGAAATCTGGGAGAAGGATTTTAATAATAATTTGTACCATGTACCATGTTGTACCAGCAAAAAAAGGTATCACATGAGGCTGCAATATATGCACTGTTTGTTTTAAATGTTTGCAAAATTTACTACCAGGCAAGACTAATGTGTGTGTCATATTCCAAGCTTTTTTATGTTTCATAAATTCCATGTTTTACAAAACCTAACCAAAGAAAACCCCACAAGAAAATAATTTACAATATCAAAATATTTGCTCATCATTGACATTTCAGAGGCTAAAGTCATCAAGGAGGAAGCTAAACCAGCTCCTGTAAAGAAAGGTATTGTTGTTAAGCAAAATTAGGGGTCAAATAAACATTTCCTCCAAAAAAACGGACAAACATGTATGCCAAAAAGCCATTTTGTTTCCTCTTTTTATCACTACAGAGGCTGAAGTCATCAAAGATGTTAAACCACCCCTTGAGAAGAAAGGTTTGAGTTTCCATTATTGTAGCTTGATGTGGACTTTCATTCTATGTTAAATATCAATTTAACATGATCCAAGAAGATTTCAACATAATGCTAAAGAAAACCTTTACAATCTTTACAATCTATTTTACATCATTGCCATTTCAGAGGTCATCAAGGAGAAAGTTAAACCATCTTCTGTAAAGAAAGGTATGGCTGTCAATGAAATCATCCTGCATATGCTGTTGTTTTCCACAGTGTAATGATCATATATTACATTAAAACTAATTTACAGAGCCTGAAGTTGCTAAAGAAATGGCACCTGAACCAAAACCCAAAAAAGGTAAGTTCTTGAACCTTTAAAAACATTTACTGAATATTTTACGTATTTCATCAGCAGTAAGTTTAATTATTCTATACAGAGTGACTTTTTCCTACCATTTCAGAAGCTGTTGAAGTTGCTTGACATTATTAAAAGTGAATTATGCATCTGTTTTATAGAGCCTGAAGTTGTCAAGGAGAAACCAGCGCCTCCAAAAAAAGGTAATAAGATACAGTATATGCTTTATCAACATTTACAGCAGTGAATACTAGATGAGACTGAATCTCATACAGATATTTTTTCATATTAAAAGTTTTCCTTTTAAAACTATCCTTAATTTCCTTGTAACCCCTTATAGCTGAGGTTCCAAAAGAAAAGGCAAAACCAGTCCCAGAAAAGAAAGGTGTATATATAGTTAGCCATAAATAGAAAATCAATTTAAATTATGATGTGACACTGTATCATTGATTAAATAACACATCTGCTAATGTAAAAAGCCCACATTAACTATTCTTTACTGCTGTGCTTTGCAGCACCTGAAATAATCAAAGAAAAACCAAAGCCGGCTCCAAAGAAAGGTATTCGAGTTAATTTGTAAGAATAATATCAAAAACTCTTGTCTGGCCAGTTTTAAGACAATGCTAATGCTTTAAATATTTATATAAACTTCATTTTAGAAGCTGAAGTCATCAAAGAGAAAGTAAAACCAGCCCCTGAGAAGAAAGGTATGAGTTACTTTAACAATTAAATCATAATTATCATCCCCATTCAAAAATGATATAGCTAAAATGTACTTTTTCTATATATTTTTTTTTATTTTAGAGGCTGAAGTCATTAAGGAGAAAACTAAACCATCCCCTGTGAAGAAAGGTAAGAGTTACCAATTTTTTTTCATATTTTAGCGATTTCGTACTCTTCATTCAGTTTCCTCAGATTGACCTTTTACACAAGTTAATTGCGTTTACCTATTTACAATCTCTAAATGTTATTTTATAGAGGCTGAAGTCATCAAGGAGAAAGTAGCTCCTTTAAAGAAAGATGTGAATGAGATAATCATATACTTCAGATTTCAGCTGTATGATGATCATTCATCACATGACATGTTATTGTTTCATAGAGCCTGAAGTTGCAAAAGACAAGACACCTGAACCAAAACCAGAACCCACCAAGAAAGGTGTTAATATACTATATTTACTATTTATATGTTAAAATGTTAAAAAGTTTTGATATACTTACGGTAAGAAATTTACTAAATATTTTCATGGAACATGATCTTTACTTAATATAATGATTTTTGGCATTAAAATAAAAATCGATAGTTTTGACCCATGCAATGTATTTGTGGCTATTGCTACAAATATACCCCAAAGACTTAAGACTGGTTTTGTGGTCCAGGGTCACATATAAGCCTTTTGTATAAACAATATTAATTTGCCTTGTGATGTCTTTTCAGTTGAGGTTCCAAAGGAAAAGGAAAAACCAATCCCTGAAAAGAAAGGTACGTATCAGGTTTACCTGTCAATTCAAAATCACTTTTACTAATTATGTAACACAGTACCTTGTTGATTTATCTGTACATCTATAAACTCTAAAGTTAAACACTCATGTTTTGCAGCAGCACCTGAAATAACCAAAGAAAAACCCAAGCCTGTACCAAAGAAGGGTAAATTGCTTACATTTATTAGTGGTAATAATGCCTAAACAGTTTTTCCACTGGCCTTTTGTAAGATAATGCTAATGCATTTGCATATTTCTATATTATCATTTTTATATATATATATTTTAGAGCCTGAAGTCATAAAAGAGAAAATTAAACCAGCTCCTGAGAAGAAAGGTTTGATTTACTGTATTAAGAATTAAATGACCATTTTCTCTAACAACATGTATGATTAAACTTTATGACAATTTTAGAGCCTGAAGTCATTAAGGAAAAAGTTAAACCATCCCCTGAGAAAAAAGGTGAGTTCATGTTGATATTTTATCTCAGCAGTTTTAAAGATAATATTAAAAACAAAAACTTCATCAATCGCCACATTGCCATTTCAGAGGCTGAAGTCAAGGAGAAAGCAAAACCAGCTCCTGTAAAGAAAGGTATGGATGTGAACGTTTGTGAATGTTTGATGATTGTTCATCACATTAAAATAATTTTCTCATGGAACTTGAAGTTTCATGTCAGTTGTGTTAATGAATGTTTTATTTTCACAATTTCTGAAACTGAAGTTATCAAAGAAAAAGCCAAACCAGCCCTTGAGAAGAACGGTTTAATTTACTGTTAAGAAACAATTTACACAAGCTCTTACTATTAAAATATTAAAACTTCTAAATATTGTATATCATTGCAAATTTCAGAGGCTGAAGTCGTCAAGGAGAAAGCTAAACCAGCCGCTGAGAAGAAAGGTATGAATATCAATGAAAGTAAATATTTTTAGCTAGATTTTAACACTGATGTTTTGATTTCTCTTAATATTTTTTAAACCAGATCCTCTAAAGAAAGGTGTTTCTGCTTTAAGTTTGTGTTTGTATGCTTCTACTGTGTGTTACAGAAACACACATTAAACACAGTATTTATTTATAAGAAATAAACCATAAACAGCTTTAGTCTTTTAACGCAAAATAGATTAGAATTGTTTTTCTTAATATTTTAGCAGCTGACATCATCAAAGAGAAAGCTAAACCAGCCCCTGAGAAGAAACGTTTGATTTACTATGTTAATATTTAAAACATTTCCTCCAAGCAAAATTTAAGATTACACAAAAGGATGTCTTTGGCTTCCTCTAAATATTTTTGTGTTATCATTTCAGAGGCTGTAGTTGTTAAGGAGAAAGCTAAACCAGTCCCTGAGAAGAAAGGTAAGAGTTATTATCTTAGCTTCAGGAGTGATTTCACTTTGTTGTATAGATAAAGCTAAACACATTTTAAAGATATTTACTATCTCTAAATATTTTTAAATCATTGCCATTTCAGAGGCCGAAGTCATCAAGGAGAAAGTTCAGCCAGCTCCTGTAAAGAAAGGTGCATGAATTTAAATGAAATCCTCCTGCATATGCTGATACTTTCTACTGTATGATACATCGCATGAATTAAATCAGATCAATTTTAAACACTTTTAGAGCCTGAAGTTGCAATAGAAAAAGCTCCTGAACCAAAACCCCAAAAAGCTGAGATGTTTTTCAGACATTGGTCAATAAAATTCAATCAAAAATTAATAAAGAGATTTATTATGCTTGTTTACATTAAATTAAATATGTGCATCTAACTGCATTATCTGACATGATTGAAATTGCTCTGTTTTGTTTTGTAGAGCCTGAAGTTACTAAAGAGAAAGCTAAACCGGCCACTGAGAAGAAAGGTTTGATTTAATATGTTATGTAGTCAGTTTTCATTGTCATTATCAGAATGTTATTCTTTCTCTAAACAAATTTGTAATATTATTGTTATAGAGGCTGAAGTAATCAAGGAGAAAATTAAACCAGCTTCTGTAAAGAAAGGTATGGATATGAAATCCTCTGGTGTATACTGTTGTTTTCCACTGTATTATGATTATTCATAACACAAAACAATATTTTTTATAGAGCCTGTAGTTTCTAAAGAAAAGGCACCTGAACCCACAAAGAAAGGTATACTTTATATGCTATATTACATGTTTACATTTCAATTTAAAAAAAAAAAAAAATCATTTTTTCATTGTTGCCCCTTTTAGTCAAGGTTGCAAAGGAAAAGCCAAAACCATGTTTGCATCTTAAATTACCTGTTGATTTGTGAATGCATAGCAAGTACTGCCAATTGATTGACTCTAGCCACTTGGCTTTTATAAATATTGCAAAGAACATTATGATAATTTATGCCATGAGAAGTCTCAACACAAGTTCTGCTTTTTAACATCAGACTCTTCTGTGTTTTGCAGAGCCTGAGATAATTAAAGAAAAACCCAAGTCAGCACCAAAGAAAGGTATGCCTACTTAAAATTATTAGTGTATACACTATTCCTCAGCAAAATGTAATATTATGTTAAAATGTTTTTATAAATGTTTTGCAACATTTTAGAGGCTGAAGCCATCAAAGAGAAAGCTAAACCAGCCCCTGAAAAGAAAGGTAGAAGTTATCATTTCATATGTGCTTTTGTCCGAACTTAAAAATCAAGTTAATATTTTGCATTAAAAATAAAAATGAGAAAATAATATAAAATAGAATCTTTCACATTCTCTAAATATTTTCTCATCATTTGCTTTTGCAGAGGCTGAAGTCATCAAGGAGAAAGCTAAACCAGCTCCTGTAAAGAAAGGTATGGATGCAGTGACATTATATAGCATTGTTGATTTCGACATTATGATGATCAAATATCACATGCAAAAATACTGTTTTATAGAGCTTGAAGTTGCTAAAGAAAAGGCTCCTGAGCCAAAACCCAAAAAAGGTGAGTTTTTCCCCACAGGCCTTCTAGAACATTTTACATTTATATCAGAAATATAGTTGGTCTAATCATAGCACAAAAAAGAAAAATTGCAAAAAAGCTTTATTGTTTGACATGATGAAACTTAAATATCCTTCTGTTTTCTGTTTTATAGAACCTGAAGTAGTCAAAGAGAAAGCTAAACCAGTCCCTAAGTTGAAAGGTGTGGTTTACTGTGTTAACAACTAAATGAACAATATAATATTTTGCTAATAATATGCTAACATTATTTACATTATCAACATTTTAGAAGCTGATGTCATCAAGGAAAAAGCTAAACCAGTCCCTGAGAAAAAAGGTAGAAATTATCATGTGTGCTTTTACCCCAAAGTTAAAGTTAATATTTTCTCTCAAAAATGTAACATAATATATGTGTATATTTTTAACATGTTCACATAATTTCCTTTCAGAGACTGAAGTCATAAAAGAGAAAGCTAAACGAGCTCCTGTAAAGAAAGGTAGGGATATCAACAACATTTTCTTGCATTGCTGATTTTGACATTATAATGATCATTTATCACATGTGCAAATGTCTTAAAGAGCCTGAAGCTGCTAAAGAAAAGGCTCCGGAACCAAAACCCAAAAAAGGTGAGTTTTGCGTTTTAAATTTCTACCAAAAATATAGTCAATCTATTTATTATCAAAAAAGCTTTACTGTTTAACATTATGAAACTAGAATATTATTCTGTTTTCTGTTTTGTAGAAGCTGAAGTCATCAAAGAGAAAGTTAAACCTGTCCCTGAGAAGAAAGGTTCGATTTACTGTCAACAATCAGTTTCATTTTTTTTATAAGCAAAAAGTTATACAAATGTTATATAAACATTTGTATATTATCATCATTGCAGAGACTGAAATCAAGGAAAAGGATAAACCAGCTCCTATCAAGAAAGGTATGGATTTAATTAAATAATCTCCACATATTGTTGTTGCTTTCATAATGTATGATGATCATTTCTCACAACAAATCATTCGGTTTTACAGAGCCAGAGGTTCCTAAAGGAAAGGCACTTGAACCAACACCAGAACCTGCAAAGAGAGGTATTATATGTGTGTTTTTCTGCTAACTTGTGTGATTTTGAATACCTGAATGTTATGTTTCAGTTTTTAAGGTTTTGCTCTGACACATTTTTATTTATCTTCTAAATCCTTTCAGTTGAAGCTCCAAAGGAAAAGGCAAAGCTAGTCCCTAAAGAAAAAGGTACACATTTAGTATATGACCTAATACTGCTGATTTATCAACACATCAGCAGATGCTGGCAAAAATATTCAGTTATGACTGGTTTCTATGCTTGCTTTGCTAATATTACAGAAATGTGTATTACATGATATTTTACAACTTATCATAACATCACAGCTGCTATTTTAAATATAAAATCAGAAGTTAAGCCCTTGTTTTGCAGCACCCGAGATAACTAAAGAAAAACCAAAACCAGCTCCAAAGAAAGGTACTCCAATTTTTCATAAGAATAATGCCAAAAAAGTTTTAATTTTCTCATAAATATATTTTACGATCCCTTATATTATCTCATACCTCTCATTACCATTGCTATTTCAGAGGCTGAAGTCATCAAGGAGAAAGTTAAACCAGAGCCTGAAGTTCCTAAAGAAAAAGCTCCTGAACCAAAACCCAAAAGAGGTGAGTCTGCACATAATATGTGTTTTAATGTAAACATTTCTCCTTACTCTAATATATATTTGTTTTCTCTAAATCTTTACATTTTTACAATTTTAGTACCTGAAGTCATCAAAGAGAAAGTAAAACCAGCCCCTGAGAAGAAAGGTTTGATTTTGTGTGTTAACAATTAAATTAACACTATCAATGAGAAAAAGCTTTGTGCTAAAAATAGTTTATAATATGATGTATTGTCAAGTACGGTGACCCATACTCAAAATTTGTCCTCTGCATTCAACCCATCCAAGTGCATGCACACAGTAGTGAACATACACCTGGAGCAGTGGGCAGCCATTGTTCCAGCGCCCGGGGAGCAATTTGGGGTTGGGTGCCTTGCTCAAGGGCACCTCAGTCATGGTATCGAAGGTGGAGAGAGTGCTGTTCATTCACAGTCCCCACCTTCAATTCCTGCTGGTGCGGGAATCGAATCGGCAACCTTCTGATTACAAGCCCAACTCTCTAACCATTAGGCCATGACTTGCCCATATGCATGACTTGCCCATATGCATGACTTGCCCATGCACGACTTGCCCATATGAAATGTAAACATGTAATATAGCATATAAAGCATATAAAGTATATGAATACCTTTCTTTGTGGGTTCAGGTGCCTTTTCTTTTTGCATGGTGTAATTTTGCATGGTTTATCTTTTCAGAGGCTGAAGTCAAGGAGAAAGCTAAACCAGTTTCTGAGAAGAAAGGTAAGAGTTAAGAGGTTTTTTTTTTTGCATGGTGTAATTTTATCCTGTGTTAAGGATGCCTTTAATATAAGATTTTACGATCTCTAAATATTATCATTGCCATTTCAGAGGCTGAAATCATCAAGGAAAAAGTTAAACCAGCTCCTGTAAAGAAAGGTATGGATGTGAATGAAATCATCCTGCATATGTTTTCACTTTCCACTGTATAAAGATTCAATTATCACATGAAAACATGTTTTATAGAGCTTGAAGTTCCTAAAGAAAAGGCTCCTACACCAAAACCCCAAAAAGGTGAGCTTATTTCCCAACCCAAGAAGATAATGTCAAAAAAAAAGTAATGTTAACTTTTTATCCTGGCAGTTTAGAGTAATACTCTAATACATGCATTTTGTTTTCTCTAAATGTTTGTATTTTCAAAATTTTAGAAGCTGAAGTTATCAAAGAGAAAGTAAAACCAGCTCCTGAGAAGAAAGGTTTGATTTACTGTTAACAATTAAATTAACATTATCAATGAAAAAGATAGTTTAAAATAAAAAGTCCCCAGTAAATATTTCTACATTATTCCTTTTTTAGAGCCTGAAGTCATCAAGGAAAAAGTTAAACCAGCTCCTGTAAAGAAAGGTATGTGTGTTTGTGAAATCAGCTTGTGTTGCCGTTACACAAATGTATAATGATAAATTTATCAGATAAAAAATACTGTTTTATAGAGCCTGAAGTTCCTAAAGAAAAGGCACCTGAACCAAAACCCAAAAGAGGTGACTTTTTTTTCTCAACACAGGCCAATAATGTGTGCTTTCATGTAAACTTTTTGTCCAGTTTAGAGTAGTACATTAATACTCTGTTACATGTATTTTGTCATCTCTGAATATGTTTATATTTTGAAAATTTCAGAAGTCATCAAGGAGAAACCTAAACCAGCCCCTGAGAAGAAAGGTAAGAGATACTGTTGTTGTAGCTTGATATGTGCTCCAGTTAAATACAAATCTCAAATTGAATCTGTTACTAAAGTTTCTCATTCTTTCAATATTTCAGAGGCTGAAGTCATCAAGGAGAAAGTTAAACTGGCTCCTGTAAAGAAAGGTATAAGTATCAATGCATATGCTCTTGTTTTCCACTGTATGTTGATTAATGTATGATGGTGATTATTATATTCATGAACTAAAACTTTTATAGAGCCTGAAGTTATTAAAGAAAAGGGACCTGAACCGGTACCAAAAATGGGTGAGATTTCCACATAAAAAATGAGAAAAATATTTTGTTATTCAACATTTCAAAAGCTAAAGATGTTGAGAAAGTATTAAACGTCATTGTTAGGCATTCTTAAAACTTAAATATCTACCTGATATTTTAAAAGATTTGAAATGTTTTGCAGCACCTGAGATAAACAAAGAAAAGCCAAAGCCAGCACCAAAGAAAGGTAATGCAATTTATTTGTAAAAAAAACAACAATGTCAAAACCATTTTTTGAACTTTCTATTTTTGCCAGTTTCAAGATAATGCTAATGCTTTAAATATATTTCATATTATCATGATTTTAGGGGCTGAAGTCATCAAAGAGAAAGCTAAACCAGCTCCAGAGAAGAAAGGTTTGATTTACTATAAAATGTAATCAAACATTTCCCAAAGAAAATTAAAGATCATACTAAAAATGTAATTCATCATACTTTTTTATTTAATATTAACAACACTTTAGAGGCTGAAGTCATCAAGGAGAAACCTAAGCCTGCTCCTGAGAAGAAAGGTATTAGTTACTTATTGTAGTTTGATGTGTGCTGTTAAGTTAACGATCAAGCTCAAATTTACTCAAATCAAGTTTTTCTCATTAAACTAAATATTTTCATTTCAGAAGCTGAAGTCATCAAAAAGAAAGTTAAACCAGCTCCTGTAAAGAAAGGTATGGATGACAGTGAAATCATCCTGCATATGATGTTGTTTATGTACGAATATTATTCATTACATGAATTACAACTATTTTCTAGAGCCTGAAGTTGCTAAAGAAAAGGCTCCTGAACCGGCACCAAAAATAGGTGAGACTTTCCCATGGCAAAAATGAGAGAAAACACTTTACCTCAGCATTTCAAAAGCTAAATATATTAAGAATGTATTGGAGTCCCTTGTTAGGTGTTTGAAACTGAAATATCGGCCTGATTTTCCAAAATGGTTTGATGTTAAACCCCCATATTTTGTAGCACCTGAGATAATCAAAGAAAAGCCAAAGCCAGCCCCAAAGAAAGGTACTGGGATTTATTTTTGAAAGACAATGTCAAAACATATTTCTGTTTTGCCCAGTTTTAAGATAATGCTAAATCTGTAAATATGTTATATTATCATGACTTTAGAGGCTGAAGTCATCAAAGAGAAACCTAAACCAGCTCCTAAGAAGAAAGGTTTGAAACTGACATCATCCTTCAAGCCAAATTAAGACTGCAAAGAAAATCTGTGCGTTCTCTAAACATTCTTATATTGTCATAATTGCAGAGGCTAAAGTCATCAAGGAGAAAGTTAAACCAGCTCCTGTAAAGAAAGGTACTGATGTGAATAAAATCATCCTCTAATAATATTGCTTATCAGTGTATGATCATTCATCACTTGAAACTGCTTTTTTATAGAGCCTGAAGTTCGTAAAGAAAAGGCACCTGAACCAGTGGCAGAACCTACAAAGAAAGGTATTACAGTGTTATCTATGTTTATCTTTTAACATTTACACATTTGAATATGTATCTGAATACAATGTGCATGTTTTCATATTTCAGGATTTTCTCAGAAACAAATGCTTATGTATGGTTCGCTCTTTTTCAGTCGAGGTTCCAAAGGAAAAGGCAAAACGAGTTCTTGAAGAAAAGGGTACTTATCTAGTTGACATGTAACACAAAATCAAAACTGTCTATTTATTTGCTATTTGTCATTTGCTATTGTAAACTTCTACTGCCATGTTTTACAGAACCCCAAATAACCAAAGAAAAACCAAAGCCAGCACCAAAGAAAGGTACTTTTTTGTGAGATTAATGCCATTTAACATCTTATAGAATGAAGTGTAAGGTATATTAAACTATTTAATAATGTTAAATGAACAATTTTCCTTATCTGTGTGTTTTACATTTTATAAATGTTTTTCATTGTCTCTTAATTCAGAAGCTGTAGTCATCAAAGAAGAAGCTAAAGCAGCCCCCGCGAAGGAAGGTATGAGTTTATTTGCTTCTGTATTTTGTGTGATATTCTGTGTAGCAAATCAGCTTTCAGCCTCTTAAAATAATCAGCTTATTTTAGTTGAGTCATCAGTTTTTAGCCAAGCCATAAGGCCATAATGGTTTTTTATTACAATTACTGTTTTAGAGGCTGAAACTGTCAAAGAGAAAGCTAAACCAGCCCCTGTGAAGAAAGGTTTGGTTTACTGTGCTCACAATCACATTAACACTATTCCCAAGCAGAATATTATATCATGCTATGTTAAGACTTTTATTTGCTCTAAATATTATTTTCTAAACATTTTAGAGGCTGAAGTCATCAAGGAGAAAGCTAAACCAGCTCCTGAGAAGAAAGGTAAGAGTTACTAATATTTGACCTCCAATTTAAAGAAAATCATATTCAAATTTAAAAAGTAATTTAAAGAAAAAAATCTTCACATGATTTCCTTTTCAGAGGCTGAAGTCATCGAGGAGAGAGTTAAACGAGCTCCTGTAAAGAAAGGTATGGATGTCAATGATATCAGCCTGTGTGTAGTGTTGCGTTCTGTTGTATATTTATTATATAAAATGATTATAACTTGAAACAACACTGTTTTATAGAGCCTGAAGTTGCTAAAGAAAAGTTATTAGAACCAGCGCCTAAAAAAGTCTTTTATATATATATATATTTTTTTTTGATAGTGCTAATGAATAATTAAAGCTTAAGTTTCATCAAATTTCAAAACACTTCTGAATACACAGATGATGTTGGCCTTATGGGTTTGGACTTGGAGCTCCTGAACTCTATCAACCAAAAACTGTCTCTTCTGGATTTACTGAGGAAGGACATTGGTGAAATGAAGAGTGATCTGGAGTCCACTCAAAATCAAATCACACTTTTACGGATGGACAACAGAACTATCAAAGGTATTTTGTCCATGTTAGAAATATGGTGGATTTTGATATAATCAGACTGAAGTTAGATGAACATTACTAAGACAACACATATTAAAGCAGGTAATTTTCTTATACAACCTATTATTTTACTTGTTTAATCTCATGATTTTTCTTTTGAAAGTTGCCAGAGACAGTTTATTCATAAAATCGAAACTTCATAAGAGCAATATTAGAATATTCTACATGATGCACTTTCAATCAGATTGGCTTTTCTGCTTATGTTTATTTTTGTCTTACACATATAGTCTTTTTACCAGCTCTGTACCTTTGCATATACACAGTACAAGATGAATGCAAATGATATCTAGTTCTCTTTGTCCTATTATGAAATTAAAGCTTGCATGCAGATTAACCAGTTTGTCTTCTCCACAACACAGAACGTGATGCACTGAAGAACATCACTAAAGCAGCACCTGCAAAGAAAGGTATGTCATAAAGCTATGTATCAGCAGCTATATTATACAAATAGGTTAATTGATTTTATGAATTCTGTGATTTTTGTGAGTAATTAAGACCATAAACACCTAAATCAGAAGAGTATTTTTATGAAAATATTAGTTTTATTCTTATTTCTTTGTAAATCACTTTGAGCTGTTATAATTACAATATCCCAAAAATTATAACATTTTCTATTCTAGATAAAGAGGCTCCAAAAGCTAAGATCAGACCAGAGCCCAAAAAGAAAGGTAAAATGTATATTAAGCATTAACAACTGAAATCACCTACCACAATCACTTTCTTCTAGTTTTGTAAGGGGGTGGTAAGTGAAAAGACAAGTTGTTCTTATTGTTGTATCAGTGACTAAAAACTCTCTCCTGATGCTAGAAATCATCCGTGAGAAGGTCAAAGAAGTAAAGGAACCTTTTCAGAAAGGTACTATGGCTGATTGCATAGAGTGATTTACTAACACAGACTTTTCATAGTTCTGTATTTTACACTCCAAGAATATTCATTATTTTATATATTCATCAACAGGCTTGACATTAATAGCTGATCATATGATGTCTGGCTAATACATAATAGTTGATTCACGAATATAGAAATCTTTTCATCTACAAATAGTACTTGCTAAAAATGCATTTGTAGATATGAACTGGAATCTGATATTCCTTAAGAAGAAATATTGAAAACATGTCCAAGAAAATCAGAGCAAAATTTCAAGCCCTTCACAGTAAAATAAAATGCATGAGCGCGCTTCAGAACATTAAGATACTTTTAATACCGCTATATTCTTTTATGTTTTAGAACCTGAGCAGGTCAAAGAAAAAGGTATGTTTTTTTGTATTTGATTTTTTTCTTTTAAGCTTAACAGTTATAAAGTGGTGTGAAGAACTATTTAGGTGTAAAGTGCAGTACATGTAGTCTAAACACAAAGTTTAAAACGTCAGATTTATCTGATGTTTTGTGAATGTTCTGTAATCAGTAGTCGAGCCAACTGAGAAGGAAGCTGTTGTGGAGAAGGAAGTAAAAGGTAAGATATTTATGTATGTATATATAGCTGAAATACTAAAAATAAAACATCAAAATTCCTAAACTTTTTTTAGTTTTTATAAACATTTATTTCAGTTTTAGTTGTCATTTTAGCTTCTTATAATAACCATGATGTATTGATGTAAAATATGATGTCAAATAATTTGATTAAGATCATAAATTAAAGTAAATCTGTATTTCCCTTCTGTAGGAGAAGAACCTGAAGTCACCAAAGATATTCCGGAGATAGAGGAGGGTAAGTTTTTGTCACTATATCAAGTGTGGACTTCAGATCATGGTGAACCTTTATTTGCTTTAAGATCACACCACATATAATGTACAAAACCAATCTTGTAGTAATGTAACCATCTTGACAATAGACACTTCTGTTTGCTGTACTTTTTTCTTTGAACGTACTGTGTGGCCATTCATTTTTCCCAAAAACAACCTCTAATGTCTTTTCCCCTACAGAAGACGTTCCCTACTTCCAGTGTTTCTTTGTGGATGAGGATGATACTCAGTATCCGTTCTTCCCCTTTTCACCACCGCTGTGGTGAGTCCAGCCAAATCTCGCAGTCTGACGTTAAACTACATGGCAAAGCCAGTGAAGACGGACCTCTGAACGCTGAGGAACCTGCTGCTTTGATGCACTGGAGAGGTTCACAGCAGGTTCTACAGCATTACACCAGCAACGACCAAGCAATGTGAAAGAGATTTAAGTTACGTCCTGGATTTTAAAGCTGGAAAACTTCCTTCTCAAATTCTTTTGTCATATTGAAGAACAGAGGTTGCAAGATGATGCACTATTTATTATATCATCTTAAGGCTATCCATCTTTTTATTAATACCATGGATTTGCCTTTTGTTTCAGAATGATTCATATCTATTTATGTCCAAGAAGGAATGTGAGTATAGTTTGTCCAGACAGCACTGACTTGAAGTAATGAAAGAACTAACTTCCTTTCTGAACACTGCAATGGAGTTCAGGATCGTAACATTTGATCTATATAAGGTACATAACCTCATTTTGGTGGGGTGCTAATTCAAAGCATTCCACTGTTTTCGGTCAGAATGGGGTATGAAAGTTGTTCACTGTTTGCACAACTGGAAGGGAGGATATAATAAATCAAGAAATAAGTAAACAACTATTTAATGTATCTTTTCTTACTAATACTGTTTACTAAACCGTTTACAGAAGTAACAACTGCACTGAGAAATAAGGGCTTTGCTCAGTAAGCTCAGTTCCTCTGAATGTATACATTTTATTTATTTTTATTTTATTTAATAATGCATAAAACATCAATGCAGCTGCATTGTTTTAATATATTACATCGCAAACACTACTGTTTTTACATTTCTGCGCATAACAATAGTTTATGTAAGATAATGTATGTTAAAATGTGGATGTTTTTGCAATATTACATGGATAGACCTACCTAATATAGAGGAGCCAATTAAATGGCATTCTGAATTGTGTTACAAAAATCATCTATTGCAAATTATACTCGTACGGAAGATTTTTTTTTTTCAGTATGGGATCAAATGTGCCAGATGAAATGTATTGCATGCAACCACAGTGTTTCTCAGCACTGCCCCTGGTGGCTTGCTGGCTCATTAGCCCATTACTTCATTTAATGATGTTAGTGAGCGTTTAATGGTGTGTACCAGTGAGACGCACCATTAAACTAGTGTACCAGTTGGCTGCCCCAGAGACATTTCTTTTACTGCCACTGTCTTTTCTGCAGGAGTTCAGCATGTGGCTCCATTGAGGATAAACTCATGTCTGTACAAAGAGCTTTTTTTTCTCTGATGTACAGTAACTTAGGGTGACTGTAGATTCTCTTTATCCTAGACATGTCCTGGCCAGGATTTCTAAATGACCTAAAATGTCTGGGTTTTGGCTTTGTTTTTGTACTTGCATAAGGTAATGACTGAAAAGTAGTTTGTGCAGGCATTGTGCTTAATCGACCAATTGTGGCATGTGAGAAGATGGGATCTACAGAGAACGTTCAAAGCAATGCAAATACATGTACATATAATATATGAGGACTGTAAATAGTATGTCAATAAGAAAACAAAGCCAAAATCTGGACATTTTAGGCAATGTAGAAATTCTGGCCAGGCCACGTCTGGGAAAAAGAGGACGTATGGTCACCTGTACAAAATGAATATTATAGCAATTCTAACTTGTAACAGAAATAGGTCTCTTTTGGACTTTTTTTTTTAAAAAAAGTTACTTTAACCATGGTAGATTATAAACTTGTTGGTGTGTTTTCATGCAAACTGTGCAGCAATGCATTTTTCAATAGTTCATATAGTTCTTTAAAATTTGCATAGTGTTATTTTTAAATCTAACTTACAGTTCATATTTGAAAAATATGTTCCTCAAAGATAATAGTTTTGCATGATGTTTGCATGAATTTTGTTTAAAAATGTATCTAAACCAGACCATATTTAATTTGTTTTATGTAACACACTAAAATGTATAATGTACTATTGTATTCATTATTTTTTTTCTTTTTCATGGTTTTGTGGTCAGATATTCAAAATCATTCTCTGTACAATGTATAGCCATAAACTGAAATCATATTTATAAAGCTCTCTACAGAATTAACAATATGGTCTGTATGCAGAATCAAACCAGCCTATATGCAACTGTAAATGCTATTGGAACTGTAATGCAACTGTAGCTGTAATACAGACTTGAATTCTGCTGAAGGTGTGATTTAAGTTTTAGAAGAAATAAATGTTTGCAATAATCACAACAATTGTTTGAGGGCTCTTTTATTACTTATTATTTTATATGTTTGTTTGTTTTTTCAGTATTTTTCTATTTTCTTCTTTGGTCAGGTCTTTTTGAAGAAATATTGTATTTCAATATCACCCAGGCCATTATGTCAACATCCTCTGTGACCAGTAGGTGGCATTACTGCAATATGCTCTCATGTAACCTTTCTATCCTTGTGTAATTTTTATGAAAAAGCAAGTTAAAATGTAAAGGTTTTGTTAGATAAATTATTCAAAAGAATAGCATTTCAAAAGTGTATTCATGTAAAACTATCTTTCACAATATTATCAGTAAGTCTTGTCAAAACTACATTAAATAATGTTAAATTAAACAACTACATTTATTTAAAATAACATTCATTGAGATGATTCCAAAAGATTAAGGATTCAGAAATATGCCCATATCTACATTTTTTTGTAATCATCACTCTCACAATACTACAAAAAGCTGGTAATAGTGCCAAGTGTTAACTGCATTGGTATGCAGACCCTGCTTTGAGCTATTCAAGGTTTCTGCCAGACAGCTATTCAAGCATCCAAAAAAAAACATCTCCAAGCCAACAGAGACTATTCCTAACTGAGCCTACTCTAAAATACCCTTATTGCATGTTAGATCTATTTTTTTTACTATACATATATTCAATTAGGGATGTAATTTAAAATAAAATATTAAAATATTTTCATATGGCACTGATTTTGGCAGACATCAGGCATTAATTCTGAAAAATAAATTATGACTAATTTACATTTTCCTATGCAAGTTTGTGACATTAGACTACTATGTAATTTTGAGTGGTGCTCATTGATTCAATAAGGACATGAAAATCAATATTGGGACATATGTACCACAGATGGCTGTTGATTTTCAGTCATGAAAAGATGTCTAAGCTCAGTTTACATCTCTCCATGAGTGAAAATGTGAAACTGACACCAAATGAAGACATAGTTTGAATCACTCTCTCACACTAAACATAACTAGCCATTATGCAACAAGACTGGCCTAAAATTTAATGCAGTCCCAGAGTGAACCGTGGTCCGGTCCTGGAACGGTGCCTGATTACAATCTGTGCATTGTCAACCGAAATATTTTCTCTTCTGTGTTAACAGTTCCCATGGCAGGCAAGGAGGAGTGTCAGGGTTTCCCAGAGCCTCTTTGCCTCTTTTCTTTTCATTGGGGAACAACGGGGAGAGTTTCTTTCATGACACTTGGCAAGAGCATAATTTGGCAGTGATGTCACTCCTAAACTTATAGGCTATTGGCCCATGGAAGAACGGACTACTCTGTGCCCACAAAGAAGAGAGGCAAAATCAGCTCAAAGCTGAACTGTGGTTGGCCTAAAGAAGAAAAAAAGGGAGAAGATGAAGGCAAGCATTCATGCTTCCTGACAAATGGCCACAGAGACTTGACATAGACTGAGGGGCTGAATAGACCCCCCATATCCTCTCGCTTTTTTTTCTCTCTCGCTCAGTCACTTTGTAGACAAAATTAGTCTACACGGTAGTCTTGGCACTTTTGGAAACACCTGTGGTGATCTAAAATAAATGAAAGCTTTACTTTACTATAGGTTTTAGAATTCAGTGTCTGAATTAAGTAACTAACTAATGTCTTTTCACCTACACTGCCACACTATCAACCAAAATATAAATCCACTGACCAATCACTGACAATTGTGAGCGAATGCTTTATATATATTTATATATAGCTATATTATATATAGCTATTTGCATGTAGGCTATATAAATTTTATAGGCTATATATATTTCCATCACAAAAGTTTTGCGAGCAAATGCAAAGTTTCTTGAGGGAACGCAAATGTTTTGCGACAGAACGCAAAAGCATTGAAATCACTGAAATACTGTTTTTCCTTCCACCTCATTATTTTCAGCATAAAAGCGAATACACATCACAGCTAACAGAGAATGTTCTCAAAACTTTGGCTAACGTTCTGGTAAGGTTTTCTATAATGAACAAATGTTCTTCCAGTAATGTTAACAGAATATTCGTTAAAAGTTATATGGTCTTTAATAGCTAACGTTCTTAAAACGTTAGCACAAAAACATACATCGTTCATTCATCTGACATTTTTAAATGTTCCATTTCAAAATGTTCAGAGAAACACATAACGTTCCCATAACGTTTGAAAAATAATAAAATTGAATGTTCCCTTGAAGCTCGCAGAACCAGGAAAAACTTTTTTAAAAACATTTTTGAAAACCTTGATGTTTCTAATGTTCAAATAAAATTCTGAAATAACATTTTCATAGCAAAACGTTCTTAGAACGTTTATTTAGCTGTACAAAACATCTCGTTTTGCTGCTTGATTTTGTGAATTGGTGTGTCTTACCATATTATTGTAATGTATTAGCTTAATTATGAACGAACTGGTTTGTGGTGCAAACAGTTTTACCGTTTACTGCACGTTGTTATTCTCGCACATAGGCTACTTGTATTTTTTATTTCTTTATTTTTGATGAATCAGCGTTTTTGAATTTTAAGAATTATTGATGACTCACTCATAAAGACAGTCACTTACCGCGACCTACTGGTAGGTGGCTAACCTGCAGAAAGATAACTAATACTAATGTTAAGTTAGTATAGCAAAATAAGTACGCTAATCAACATTTAAATGAGAAGAAGATGCTTCCCATATCCTTCAATGCTGACATAAAATGCTACACATTCAAACTCTCTATGACATTTAGGCTATTTGACAATTTGTCTTAACTACATTGATAGGCTATATGAGTTTATGAACCTCGAAAACCATGATCCAAACTATGCAAGATAATACAAGATGCAAACCAGCTGCATCCAATAATAGTCACAGGTTTGATTTGGGTCACTACTTTTCACACTGGGTCCTGAATCGAAACCAAAACTGGTTCTCATCTCACCAGTATTTCAGTAAAGCTGCTTGTCTTTGTGTTTGTCCTGACATAACTGTGTTGTGATGTGTGGTTAAACATTTGTTTCATTAATCAGAGCAAGTTGCTCATGAGTCTCATGCTTTTAGGTCAGCCGTGAGTGTAGAGAACAATGCCTGATTCTTTTCCACTCCAATTACGACGCTTTTGTGGCCGAAACAGTCCATTCACAATCTGCTGTTAGAGTGAAGCCATCGTGACAGTCCCGGGTCACACTAAACTGTCACTACGCAATCTGGAACACACTGAATCTTGCAAAATATTATTTTGAGCAATAGCAGCCAGTTTCTTTGCAAGAGACAAACCAGACTATTGCATAGTGTGTTACAGTTCATGATATGTTAAGTGACAGTCCATTTTATGCTATTTTGCACTGTAAGCTCCACAATTAAGTTAACTGCCGTTTACTTTTTAATTACACTAATGGTCAAAAGTTTGAAAACATTTTTTTAAAGATTTTTTTGAAAGAAGTGTCTTATGCTCACCTTGCATTTATTTGATCAAAATACAGTAAAAACTGTAATATTGTGAAATGTTATTATTATTATTAAAAACACTATTTATAATATATTTTAATATATAATTTATTCATGTGACAGAAAGCTGAATTTTCAGCAGTCATTACTTCAGTCTTCATTGTCACATGATTCTTTAGATAGCATTGTGATATACTGATTTGGTGCTCAAGAAACATTTCATGTACTTATCAATCTTGAAAACACTTTTTACATCTTAATATTTTTGTGGAAACTGTGATTAATCTTCATCTCTTTTTTTTTTTTTGGTGGCAGTAAAGACTAAAGACTATTTCTAATAAATAAGAATGATTTCCGAAGGATCATGTGACACTGAAGACTGGAGTAATGGCTGCTAAAAATTCAGCTTTGCATCACAGGAATAAATTATATTTTAAGAATATTGAAATAGAAAACAGTTACATTTAAATTGTAATACTATTTCATAATATAACTGTTTTTATTGTATTTTTTATTTTTTAAAAATTGCAGCCTTGATAAGCATAAGATATTTCTTTCAAAGACATTAAAAATGAATTATTCCAATCTTTCGACTGCTATAAGTGCATATATCATAATTGAACATATAAGTGGTTGTGACAAATATGGGCCAGTAACATCACACTATAGGCTATAAAGCATCTGAACATGGTTGGTCAAATTGATCGAATGATGCTCCTACGTAAAGGCAACACGGATTATAGGATTAACTTTGACCCAGTGACAACGTGTCCCCTCCTGGCAGGTTCAAGTTATGGAGGGGTTACTACAGGTCATTTTCAAAGGGGTTCGTGATCATTCATCCTAACATTATTTTAAACAAACTGAGGACTGTTCTTCTCCCAGACTGGCATTTTCAATCCAAATGCAGATATCTGTGGCCCACACTAAAGAGTCTTTTAAATAGTCTGTCCCCAGTGTTCAAACAGCTCCAGAAGTAAAACAAACAGTCATTCAAGACTTCAGACAGCCTTTTTCTCTTGATACACAACTGTGCAAGTCACTGAGTTCTCAGTCTGAAGTGGGCGCTTGAAACGCTAGCATGGTGAAATAGTTAATAATGGCGACAGGTTAAGTTCAATCTTCTCAGATATGACTCAAGTGTGTTAGCCATCCGCTCAGTGGATTAAGGCGGCCCAGCGTCGACTCTCAAAGTCAAAATCTAATTACCATCTAAAGCACAGAAATGGCTGATTATTAATACCTTATGGTCATTATCCCAGTACTTAAGGACACAGTCCGTAATCGGACTGGATTATGTGTAATGAAACTAAATTACATGTAAACCCAGGTCTATACAGTACCTTATGGTTATAGAGCAAATTATATTTAATTAATACATTATTTGTTTAGTTTCGAAAGTTTTATGTGGGTTTATGGCACAAAATAGATGGCAAAATACAGTGCAAATTTCTCATCTGTGAAAAAACCCAACCTTTTAACATCTCTGAAAGATTCCTGAACTGTGAATTATTCATTAGCACTGGAGGGATGATATGATTTACTATAAAAGATCAATAAGGAACAATGTAAGCAAACTAGGCATTGGTCACTTCCGAGGAAATAATTTAAATGCATTTTTTATTCTGCATGCATTTTGTTTTAATGTCATTTTAATTAAAATTATTTTAAAAAATTTAATTATGTTTGTGAAATAAAAAAAAGTAAAGTTCTTAGTTCTCAATTCTGTTTCATGAAATTGTGTATGTGTGCATAAATAAACTGCTATATACTGTTATATATTGTTTAAGTGGCAAATATTACAACTATACTTCCTTTATTATCAGATTATTGAGAAAACTAAAGTGTTTACATAAGAAAGCAAGAAACAGAGTCAGATTTTGATCAAGTGTATGTATTCCATTCAATTTGACACAAAGGCAGGCCTCAATTATACAATCCACTAACATTAAAGACATTCTGCAATGTTCACAAAAACTTCACAATGTGCATTTTATATAAAAGGTCTTACAAAAAAATGTCTCACATCTTAAAAAGGGGAAAACTCAGTGGAGAATAAAATGTAAAAATTCCCTTGTAATATTGTCAAGTTGCCAGGGTAATACTGAAGCATCCATTCGTTTGACATTATGCTTTTTCGTATGAGCGGACAGCCTGCACGCCCTCAAAGGTCAAGGTCTAGAAACAGCAAAGATGAGGAAAGGAAATTAAGGCACATTAAACATCCATGACACATACTAGAAAGAACGTTTTACTTAAAATTCTAAATTAATATTAATAATGCTGCTTACCATAATCATTTTACCATCCTTGATTTCTCTAACAAACTTAGTCTCCTTGCCGTCCCACCTCTGAACGTGGACAAGATTGTCTCCTTCCAAGGTTACAGTGGACTAAAATGAGTTAATAATATGTAAGTTAGTATTTAGGTAGTGCTTTATGATTATTATATCATATATGATCAAATTCATGTAATGTAAAAAGAGACCTAACTTACCAAAATTATTGTAAATTGCTTTGAAAAACTGATTTTAGATTTGCCGTGGACATTGCATGCACCAATAAATAAAAAAAACACAAACCTTTACATGTCTGTCATCTGCTGTGGTTTCGTCAAACTCCTCTCCTAGTTTGAAAGAAATCTCGGTGTTTTTGAAGGTGCTCAGCGTCTTTATCACAACTTTGTCACCCTCCTGACTGATGACAATTGTGGGTTTGGTAACATTGCCTACTTGCCTGGTGGCAAAGCCAACACCTGTGGAATTAAAAAAAAATCAGAAAACCTTACAGACAGAACAAAATCATTATTATTATATAAACTGTACAGAAAATGGCACTCAATTACACACCAGACTGTACTGTTGCACCTTGCACGTGCAAAGTGTTAAGAGGAATTCAGTCTTTCTGCAAAATAATATCTTATTTTTACTTACCCAGTGCTTTCATGTATTCATCAAAGTTCTGGCTGTCAACCAGTTTCCAAGTTGCACAAAATGCATCAACCATATTGACAGTTTAAAATGCAGCGATCAAACACACAGTGGTCCTTGTACAGTCACGAAGTTCACAGTCTCCTCAGTGTCTGAGGACAGCAAAGCCCAAACTAATTAATACTGTCAGGGAGGCGGGGCTTTAGGGGAAGCTACTGCTGATTGGATGGATTTTTATCTACTGAAGCTGTGATTTGTTCAAATACATGGCGAGAAGTGACAGTGTAATTTCAATAGTATAATCCAATAATGGGTTTGGAAATTTGCATTTGAGCAAAGATTAAAATGTTAATAATTACTGTTCTTGCTTTTTATTTTAAATATAGTATATATAGATTTTCATGTAATTAATATAGATTCCACATTTCACAGTATAAAAATAACAATAAATAAAATGTTTATGCAGTTCATGTCTGTGTAAAACTCTTATCTTTAAATAACAGGATCCATCACCATTTCAAAGATGGCATATCTCTCGAGCAGGTGCATCAATCGGTTTTCATTAATGCACAAAGAAAATAACTGGTCAAATATAAATCCATTCAAAGCATTACATCGCAGTGCACCAGTCATCTGTAGTACAGACACGTAAGTTTTGCATGACTGTAGAATAAGATGAACGCCCTTGACATAATAAATTGCACAGCATTGTAAAAACTGTAATAAACTGCTTTCACGTGTAAAATAAATTATATAGAAATAAATTATCACATATTATGCATATGAAGCATTTGAAGCTTTCGGCAGGTCTTCATAAAGAAGACGTCTTCCTCCAGGGGGCGCAGGAAGGCTCAGAAACTAGCATTAAAAATGTCAGGGCGTGATTGTCTTGCTGGGCCATAACTGTTTGTGCAATTTAAATATTATATTTTTCTTTTTATATAATAATTCGTAGGATTGCCTGTTAAAAGCACACTAGTAGTCTCTATAGAAAATCATTTTATAGCATGTAACATTAACATAACGTCCTTCAGTAATTATAAATGCAACAGGTATCACAGCTGCTACTGCGCAAGAGATCTGGACGATAATTTACACTTGAAAAAAAATATGAGAATTACCATTACATTACCTTGAAAACTATAAAAAAAAAATAGTCCATATATTATTTAAACTCATCGTGCCCGACCAACCCGAAGTCCCGTCCATTTTAAATACTTGTTTCGTGGTAACTGGCATTCAATCCTATAATGTACAAACCTTGTCCTTTGTGCGGAATGACTCGCACTTCTTAAAGTCGGCCGCTAGATGGCAGGCGTGTTCCATCGTGCATATTGCAGTTTACCTCGGCTCAGACGTTCCATGGAATTCATTAAGTACATTTCCGCCGTCATTACTATTTATTGTACTTTATTAAGTCACAAAATCAATGCTTTATTCGGTTATTACTCATGCGTAACTTGACTTTTTCCAGCATTGGCACCGCGTCATATCACTATCTAATGCTCCTTATGTATGAATTAAAACATGGTTAAAGGGCTAGTTTACACAAATAGTCAAAAATTCTTATATTCTTTCTGTAGTTCCTAACTCATAACTTGTCTTTTGTTTCAGTGAAACACACACACACACAAAGTCGGAAGAATCTTCACGACAGCATAGTGCCAAAGACAGCAAAGGACAAAAACACCACAAAAGCACCTTAAAGGTAGTCCTTATGATTTTTACAATATCTTCTAAGTGAACTAAGGTTTGTTTCTTGCTTTATTTATTTAAGTTAAGTAGGAACTTAACTTAAGGTTCCTTTTATTCAAGTCATCTACAAAATTTGCGTCACTGGACTCATTTCGTTAAAAACTTGCCAAGAGCCCGAAACAGTTTTATCATGAGTTTTTCTTACGTAAAAAGTGAGAAGACTTTGCCAGCTCTTGAATCTCATTGTGTTTTCTTCATTTGTTTGTCATTTGACTGATGATACCCAAGCTTATGAAAGCTTAGCCGTGCCCTTTGCCATTGTTTCTCAACAATTGGGAGTCTCTTCACAGTTTATTCCAGTTACAGAAGATAAATTCACCCTCAAATGTATCTCAAAACTTTTGGAGCAGCTTAAAATGCTAGAGGAAATGCCGCTTAATGTCGAGCTGACTTCAGTCTGTAGCTACTGCTGAATAAACCTCAGTGTCACCACAAACCATAAGGCCTGGCTATAACCACTCCCTTATTTGTCCAGATATATTCCCAAGGAGGAGGCTTGAATGTAACCATGGCGCTTTTGGGTGTAGTTTGAATATTTAATGTAATTAAAATGATTGATGTTAATGCCATGTAAAGTTCACCTAATAGACCAAGACATGCTGTTTTTACAAAGCCTTTAAGTACAACTTCAAAAACGCACCCCAAGGCTCTGAGAACAAAACGTTTATTTTTAGACACAGTTTGTGGTCCCGCTATGTATCCAAGTGGGACATTAAACATGTGCTATTCCATAAGTCACACACAATTAGACACTGCAAATTTATACTATGGTACACTATAATGTAATCGGTATGGCAGAACGTTCTGAACTAACAGAACTAGACCCTGCTGTTTTCAATTAAACTGGCAGGCTGAAAGGTATGTCCGGCCGCCTCACATCTTACAGTCGGCCAAGCGAGAGTAAAAGATGAGTTTGGCTGCACTTACCTTTTATATGTGTACTTTATAAGTTTCTATTTTGAACCTAAAATGGAATTTGAAACAAAAATAGGTTTTTAAGTTTCTCAAAACAATTTCACTGGAAACATCTTGACATTTGAAGATCATATAGGCCTTACAATGTTTGAAAACATGGGAGATAGATAGATAATCTGAATAACATAACCAGAATAACATAATCTGAATAACATAAACCAGAATTACTGATGACAAACAGTGATGCGTTTATTAGTTTCTATTGGTCAATGAACAATGTAGAACAATTATGCTAAACACTTTTCAAACACTTTGCTTTTGGTGGTGTGGGTCCATCCAGGCTTGAACTAGCTTGAGGCAGAGTTTTGGTTGAAAACTAAGCTAGTGTTTTAGCTAGTGAGTTATTAAAACTCCTTCAAAGTCTCATTTCATGACTGAAGAACATTCAGGTTTACAAGGGGCACATTTCATTAGGTCACATTTGATCATCCAAACGAGGAAGGCGAGAAATGCCAACACTTTTACCTTGACAGATATTTTAATGCTTGAAATCGGCCTTTGATAATGTGCAATATTTTTACATACCATACTAAATAGTAAAAATTTACTTTAATTCCTTTTATGCTACGTAACTGCACCATGTCTTTGATGCACATAGCCCAGATTTTACTAAAACCTATTTCAATGTAAAGTGCACATACACAGTTCACAGGGTTTTTTTGCCTTTTTGCGCAGCCGCATGTGGCTGGCAGACTTGAGTGAAAGCATGTGTTTTCATTTAGTCCTTCGAATAAATAGGAAACTCTGAGAACAGAGGAAAAAGTTGAATCTAATTAACTCGTTTTAATTTCAGGCTTGTTTTAAGGCTTTCATTTGTCAATCAGAGGGAGCCAATTTGCCACTTGTGAATTATGTGAATATGTTAACCAACATGTATGTCAACACTTTACACTTAGCTCTGATAAGCAATCAAGTGGCTTGACATTGGTCTTTACTGGTCCAGAGCAGAAGACTATGTACAATTATTGTAAAGATTCCAGAAAACAGTGCTCCATTTATATGCTCTGGCTAACTTCCCGCAATGGAAAAATGCTGTCGGAAAAAGAAGAATGTTCATGTTAAGTTCCTGCTGGAGTAGAATGAATGATCTTAATTTATTCCAGTAGAGTTAAACTAGATAGATTTACGTGTGCTGCAAAACATCACACATCTAACTTAATTTCACTCTTTTTTCTGAAAAATACTGTATAAAAGATATGCTGTACTTAAAATGCATATGGGTAGTTAAAATTAAATACTTTTTGGAAATTTACAGTGAAAAATCAGTGTTTTTTTTAAATTATCATTAGCCGCTTTTCCACTATCGGGCCGAACGGTTCTAAGAACTGTCAGGAACGGTTCCAGTTGTATTTCCACGTGAGCCTGGTACGGCGCGGCACGATTACAAACCGTTCTCGGCCCGGAATTCTCGGCACGGTTAGACAACCGTGCTGAGCCGTGCTGGTAGAGTGCGTGTGCGTGACGTCGCCACTCAGGATCTGTCACTTGTCTGTTGCCTGGCTGCTAGTTTCTCTGTAGCTTGCTAAGCGTGCTATTTTGAGCAATGTAAACACAAATTAGTAATAAAATCTAAATAAATTTCTGATCAGCCTCCATAACGCGGTGGTTATTTACACCTCATATCATATGTAAACACTTGTGTTACCACGGCAACGATTGACACATTTGAATTGCATTCCAAAGAGATCCGTTATCAGCCCCACAGTGGAAAACGAAACCATAACTGTACCGGCCGGCTCGGATCGGCGTGGAATGGAACGGTTATGAAAAGAGAACCGTTCAGCGCGATGGTGGAAAAGCGGCTATTGAGATACAATAATAGTTTTTAATATATTTTTTATATTTATATTTTTCATTTTCATTTTTAAGTTTTTGTAATTTTGTTTTTTGCCATTTTTATTATTTTTTTTACATGTCTAAATAGTTTTTTTTAAATGACAGTTTCAGTTATTTTTACGTCAAGTAATAAAATACATTTATTTTATTACAGTTAAAACAATGCATTTTAAACCTGTTTTTAGTTTTAGTTAACAATAATAACCTGATTAACTCTCCATATATGGAACATTTGACTATATGGAATATTTGCGGATTTTAAAACTAATTTGTGTAGTGACTTGAAGGCAAAATGGTGCTGAAAATTGTGAAAAATTAAAAAAAAAAAAATCATGTCACGGGACTTAAGAAATACAATTTTCATTATACATTTGAACTTGATGTTGAAGTAAAAAATGTCTATGGGCACATATGCATCAACACTACCCATATACTGTATTAAACATTTATTGTAGAACAAACCTGTGAAATTATTTAAATTTTCACAATCACAGCACAAAAATACAGTTCACTTAAAAAAAAAACAGTTTGGCATGAGTTACAATAGCAAAAATGAATAAAATAAATATAAATGCTGAAACAGTATTCTTTGGATGTCAGTTACAGTGTCCTTTTCACAGTTTTTGTTTAATGTTCACCGCTTGTGAAAAGTAGACATTGTCCATAGGGCCTGTGTTTGAGGCTTCGGCTAGATGTCAAGATCATCCGGCCGGGCCCGACTGCTCGCTCGACTACTGGGTCGAGGTTCAAGCTCTTTGAGCAGGAGAAGATCCTTCCCCAGAGTCACTTTCTCAGGATATGGAAAGCGCTGGGTGTGACCCAGCTGGTTCTGTTCTGTACTGTAATTAGTCCAGTTCTGCTCATTAGCCTGCTTGTCGTAATTGTCAGAGGAGTTGGACTTATCGCCCGTATCTAGGTTGTAGCCCAAATTAGGGACGGGGGCCGAGCAGTCGTTGTAATACCCGTAACTGGACAGGTTCCTTGGGCAAGGCTTGATACTGCAGGCGCTTTCAAAGTTTTTCTCTGACTCTTTGAATCGGTCCTTCATCCTCTTGAAAATCACGTAAAAAAACTCAAAGACATTGAGGGCCAGAGAAACAAGCGACACGACCAACATAAAGATGATGAAAACTGTCTTCTCAGTGGGACGAGACAAAAAGCAGTCCACTTTATGTGGACAAGGGAACTTTTGACACGTATAAACGGCCGACAGCTTGAATCCATAAAGGTACCACTGAATCAACAGGAAAACAATTTCAAATATGGACTTTAAGACGATGCTCACTATATATGTGTAAAATATCCCTCCTCTCATTTTGATCTTCCCGTGATCTTCCAGGCCGTACTTGAACTTCCTCATTTCAATTTTCCTCAAGAGCACGTCCACGTCTCCTCCTTTCCTCTGGACGTCTCTTAATATCTCCTCCTTTTTATTCAATTTCTCCTCCTTGTGCATGAGGAACACGATGTGGCTGAGGTACAGGAGGGTCGGTATGGACACAAATATGATCTGCAGCACCCAGAAGCGCACATGGGAGATGGGGAACGACTTGTCGTAGCACACGTTCTCGCAGCCGGGCTGCAGAGTGTTGCACTTGAACGCCGACTGCTCGTCTCCCCAGGCGGACTCCACCGCCGTCCCCAACACCAGGATCCTGAAGATGAAGAGGATGGAGAGCCAGACTTTGCCTCCTGCAGTGGAGTACGCCTGGACCTTGTCAAGAAGTTTCCCCAGTGCGCTCCAGTCACCCATGATGAAAGATGTTTGGGATTAGACAGGAGATGACCAACCTTCAAGCTGACAAAGACAGTAAATTCAATGAGTATTATAAACACAGATGAAGCCCAGTGTCAAACACATCCGAGTGGTCTCCTCGATCCCCTTATTACTGCCAAATACATAAACACAAGTCCTTGGCTCATCTTCAGAAATGCTCCTTGGTTAATCCCCTCTCTAAATGAATGCTCTGGGGTTTTCTGAGCATTTTTTTTAACTATATAAAATTCAGAAAAATTCACGTAAAAAGGCTAAAACACAAATACTAAAGAATAAAATATTTTAAAAATATATATTTACGTACATAGTCATTTTTTCAAATCACAAAAATACACTATTTCTGGAAAACAAATTGCAGAGGCTAAACACTTATCACAGCTTACTAAACTGTTACTTACTAAACTAAACTATTATTTTAACTTACTAAAATATTTTTTAACTATATGCTTCGAAAAATAACAATCCAGACTATAAACAAACGAACTAAATAACGCTATTTAAAAAAAATCGCCTAACGTTACAAAAACATGCATAAATACACACAGGCCTATACCGTTTGTATCATAACGTACTAACTTTTAAGTTTTAACATATCTCCAATACGTGTTTACTATGTTGTATGTCTATATCTTACCTAGAAAGTCGTTAAAAACGCCAAACTTCTTGACAGTTACGAAAACTTTCGTAACACATTTCAGTGATGAATTCCTCAAAAATAAGCAGTTTCGATATAAAATCGAAAATCGCGTTTTTCTACAGCGAACGTTCCCTCATCCCATCCGTTGGAGGGACTGAGTCAGAAGGGGGAAAGTTAAACGTCAGCTAACTCAAACTTATGGACTTCCAGAACTTCTCCATCTCCGTTATATTTTGGGAGGAAATGTCTTGGAAAAAGGGAGTGCGATGAAATTGTGAAATACCGCCATCTGCTGTAAAATTAGCAAGTTGCCACAAACGCAAACTAGCCTTCAAATGAGGCATGTTACAGTTCATCTGTTACCATGACGACAGAAGATTCGAAAGGTTCTCTTGGAACGAATGAAACATGCAGGTCAGATCAGTTCCTCAGTTACTTTTTTCAAAAAAAAAAAAAAAGTTTGAACAAAAAAGTAAATACATTAAAACACCGCTTTTATGTAAAAGTTAGTTTATGTAACAATTTACATATATATACATAGAAATTACAGAAGAAAAAATGAATAAATTTTCTAATTATATATAATATATATGCTTATTACATTTGCATTTTAAAAAGCATGTTCTATCTTTTTTTCAAAGAACAATCAACATTATTGTAAAGAAATTAATTTCATGAATCACAATCACATATCTTAAACTGCATATATCAATTTATGTATGGATAAATAAATTAATATGATTAAGCACGATTGACTACATATACTCTCAATATCTAATAGTCATAGATTGCAGAAAATATCCTTTTTTGTTGAGAGAAGGGGTGAAATGAAGGAACTGATTTTGGTAATTGAAAATGCTTGGTTTGTTTTGGGAACCAACAATTGTTTTTCTTTCGCAACTAAACATTCAAGACCGCAACTTCAGGAGGTTCATTTCCTCGGGGTCATGGAGGACCTCAGGGGAAGCTCTCCCTCAACCCAGCTGTTTGGATTGGCTAACATTCTTTTCCATATTTGAATCTCCTCATCCACCGAATCCATCCAATCAACTTTCTTGCCATAGCTCTGTCCTGCAAGTGAAGAGAGACACTGTTAATGGAATGGCTGCAAGAAACCTGTCATTAGCTTTTAGATCAGGACTATAAATATAGATAAAATACAGGTGCAATGAAGGAAAAGCTTTTGTTACCTGTTCCGAGACTAAGGCGCAGACCTCCCAGAAACTGATTGGCGAGTGTGTTGTGATCCCAAACAGTCAATTCGCAGCAGGCCTCACTGACTTCCCCAATTTTGAACCCGTCATACACCATGGCATGGTTATACACAGGGTCCTGGGTCTTTTTTATAATGCGAGTCTTCTGGCGGCTTTTCTTTCTCGTATCTGGTAAAATGTAGCTAAGAAACAAAAACAATTATTAGTGAATCTCACCTGTCAAGAATATGTTCAGGTCATATTTCACCCCAAAATCAACAGAAAGTAATAAGACATTCTATTAAGAAAATGATATATTTTTAAAGTAAAATATTTTAAAAAATAAAAAAATACATTACTTTTTGTAATGCAATCTCAAAATAAGTTGAATTAAAATTACTTAATTTTACTTATGCACAATATTATTTCAAATATTTTCCTTTTGATTCTGGGGTGAAATATGACCTGGACATGTTTTCCTCTGACTCACAGTGGCTTATGTAAATCTAAACAAAATACTATAAATAAATAAAGTGCCAGAACAGACATTTTAAACCAATAAAACTGCATGAGGAAAACACTATCAAAACTTGTTATGGTGAAGTTAGTTCTGCATTTACTTTTATTCTCTAAACCAAACAAAATGAATAAAATGGGTCATTTGGGTTATTTCCTTTCTTCTCAAGTCATTTTGATAGTTGACAAAAAAAAAAACATGACACTTCAAACATGACAAAGAGGAAGCGTGAGAGAGGGAGAGAGAGAGTTAGAGATGGAACAATGGCTTTAGCTGCTTTGAAAGTCATGTCCGTAACAGATGACAGGCACACCCTCACCACTTAACAAAAGAATCGACTCCCTGAGGCTTCAGGCGACGTAATTCTTTTGCCTCCCGCAGCCAAACATGAATCTCCCCGGTGCTGTTCTTCGACCCACCTGAAATCAAATAACATGTTTTAGAGCAAATACAGCTTGTTTGTCAAGAGCTGCATTTCTAAACTTAGGTACAGGGCTCTACGGTAACTTTTTATTAGGAGCACTTGTGCTCCTAATCAAAAAAATTTAGGAGCACAGCCAAAAATTTAGGAGCACAGACAATTTTAGTTTTTTTTCCCCTTTAATATTAATGTGCCACATAACATACACAAGTATGGAGAGCATGAGAAAAAAATTTCAGAAACATAGCTTCAGATAAACATTTAATATTTTCAGTTTCAGAAGAACAGTTAGACAGCCTGTCCTCAAAACAAAAAAATCATGCATAAATTTCATATGCACAAATACACTTTAAATATATTTGAGCACTACACTTCAACGTCTGTACATTGTACAGATGTTGAAGTGTAGTGCTCAAATATATTTAAAAGGACAGTTCACCAACATAAATAAATTCTGTCATCATTTACACACCCTAACAGGGGCTCTAAGCTTACTTTTCTTTTAGGAAAGATTGTGCTCTAATTTAAAAAATTTGAACAACTAAATCAATAATCAAAATTCTGATCAAAAATTAACCTTTATTACGAGTGATATTTGACTCCTTAAAGTGATTTACAGGGAATTTTGTTTTTACCTTTTAATGGCATTTTTCTAACTTTATTAAAAAGTATGTCATCTTTTATGTCAAAATTAAAAAAATATATATATTATAAGCTTTTTATCATTTCTAATTAAAACAACAGAATAAAAACAAGTAGATAAGAAGTAGAATAAGATACCAATCAAATGAAATCAGTATTTAAGAAATAAATTTGTACTACAGAGGTGGCACAGAAGAACACACAAGTGGCTTGTAGGTGTATTTTCAGATGTTTAATGAGGCTCAGAGGTTGCATAAGTGCAATTAAATTCATAAATTCATGTTGAGGTTAATGTTTTAAATATACAATTTTGAATGTAGAAATATTAAATGATTTAAATAACAGAAAAGATACGTTAAAAATTAAACTAAAACTGCCAGTAGGTGGCGGTATGTCACTGATTTGATCACTGAATCATTCATTTAATTGATTCGTTCGAACGGCTGATTCATTCAGGAATGAAGTACGTGACTGTCTTTATGAATGGGTAACTGAATCATTGACTCACTAGATTCGTTTAAAAACGCAGTTCATTCATAAATTAAACACCGCTGTGTTTGAATGGAGATGCGCAGCGGCTCAGCTGTTTCTTTGTTTGAAACTATTTTCGTTGAAAATAAGGCAATAGTGTTGTAGTCAGACTATATAAGTCAATTAGTATTAACTTCTTGTTTAATGAACTGTTGTATTAAATCAGTATCACATTTTTAAACTCCCTTAATAATCATTAAAAGCTGTCACTCATCTTAGTTCACCGCGATCTCACAAAACTCCATTATAATCAACTCCTTACACTACACAATGAATCTCTTATTTACACTCTGTCTACACTTTTTTTTATTTATTTATTTATTTATTTATTTATTTTTTGTTATAATGAGAGAATATGTCTGTGATACATTACTCAATGCTGCAGAAGCACGTAAGTACGTTAGAAACCTTTAAAGCTCCCTGAGCGCAAACACAAATATGCTGATCAGATTGAGAATCACTGGTGCTCCTAAATATTTTTTCATAGTCGCACGCAGTAGTTTTCAGTCGCAAATGCGACTGAAATGGTCGCACTGTAGAGCCCTGAACTTAGGTATACAGAATGATATGAAATCCACAGATGCAACATCAATATTTGAAATGGTACCAGACTCCGGAGGAACATATTTCAGTGAAACTGATAACAATCCATTAGACTCTTGCGATTCTTGATATACAGATGTCTATAATCAAAAGAAAATGTAATATACTGTTATATCAGTGAACTAGGTTGAACTGAGATATCACTTTATATGAAAGAACATACAAAATGATTTGAAAGTATGTTTTTTATCCAATCACACAAACATTTCAGGCAGTGTACCTTTGGCTGTAGGTTGTACCATGTGAGGGCCTCATGTCCCCAGTCCCAGGTCTTAAAACTGATCTCAACTTGCCCCAGGAACACATTTCGGCCCCTGGAGTCATTGTGCCACACGGAGAGATTCAGAGTCTTATCCGGCAGCTCTTCACGCTTCACTTTGTACTGATTAGAGATTTACAGTACAGATGAGATGCAAGGTTATATTAAATATGATGTTGTATTTTAGTGTCACAGAGAAACATACTCTTAGAGATTCAATGTAAACTGGATTCACGGTCCGTTTCTTAATGGAAGTTTTCCTTTTGCTGCGACGTGACTTGTCTGGATAAAGGTAGGTCTTCACATAGCTGAAGATAGATAGACAGACAGATCATATATAGCTTTAATTCATTTATTTTCTTAGTACAGAATGAGAACTCACGGGTCAGTGCGTTGTTTACGTGGATTAGCTATGGCCAGATCCTGGCACTGTTCAATCATGATGGTGAGCTCTCCAACAGGGCTGTACATCACTGCAAACTCCACAGAGCCCTGCACTTCAACATTCCCAAAATCCCCTGCATCGCTGTACACGCTCAGCAAACTACCAGTGCGCTTATGGGGGGAAAAAGAACAAAGATAAATCTCTGGCACACCATCTTTTTTCATTTCAGACTTTTATTGCCTTGTACTTGGATAGGAAAGTGAATGATGACAGGAAAGGGTGGGAGAGAGAGGGGAATATGGGATTGGGAAATGACGCAGTCTGTACTTGAACCTGCGCCCCACTGGAGCACAATGGCCTTTATGTGTCTAAGCATATGCAAGACAGCAAAACATAACATTCAATGAAATTATGTAATGCAGATATTTTATACCACTTGAGGGCTATTTAAATGCATTTTTAGATGTTTAGATTTTTTTTGGATGTTTAATATCCAGATATATCTGTTGATTTACTTTAACCGCTTCGGCTTTATGGTGCCTCCCAAACAGGTCAACATTGGCTCAACCATAAATTTAGGCTGGAATTACTTATAATAAACTGTTTATCAGCTAACTGACAAGTCTGGACAAGCAATGGCAAACTAGCCTTTAAACATCTTTAAAAATAGAAAGGTCCAGCTCACATCAGTAAGAGACAATGCGCTAGCTGAATAGCCTTTTCTGCTTGAGAGATCCGACCCATAGCTGGACAGTGAAGTATCATCATCATCTGAATCAACTCCTTCATCCTGTAATATATATAAGACAATATTAACAAAAACAGCAAAGCAAAACATAGTTACTTTTGACAGTCAAGCAACTTACTCTGATCAACAATGCACACTGCAGTGGATGATAAAAGGAATGATGAAATGATATTTCATGTGCTGCAACAGTATAAATTATATTTGCAGGATGAACAGTAGCTTACCTCCCAAGCATCTGCAGTGTAGGAAGGGGTTTTAGATGTGGATTCTTTAAGTAAAGCCTCTAGATCTGACACCCTGAAGTTTTGTCCTAAAGAAATCAAAGAATAAAGCTCAAATAAGATATAAATCCATGTATATCTACCGGGAGAAATCTAACAGGTGAAACCTGAGCTTAAGTGAACAGACACACAATTCTGGGAGTGTCTTTCTCAAATATCAGGCCTAAAGGGCACTTCAGAAATCAGATATGCCATTTCACACATGGTGAATCAGCCTCTAATATTAGATCTCATAATCATTAACCTTTCATTTCTGTTGGATCTGGAGATTCAGATGGCATAATGACTATTGTAGGAACCGTATCATCTCTAGTCTCCTGCTTTGGCTCCTGAACGGTGATCTCCTGCAGGACAGGTGGTCTTGACTTTTGAGCTCTTGCCAGAACACTTAGTAGAATATCTGACTTCATCCTCTGCTCAGTTTCAGCATTTTCTTCCTCATCTTTCATCTCTGAAGAACCTTGACCCAGTCCAGTAACATCTTCACTTGTAGGTTTAGCTGGTTGAATTGGTTCAACAGCAGTTTTGTTGATCTGTTTAGTGTTAACATGCACTCTAACATTTCCAGTGTGCACTAATTTCCCATCATCTGTCATTGAAAGATAGTCTTGGCTTAATTCTGCTAAAACTTGACTTTTATTGTTAGTGTCTTTTGGTAAATTCTGATAATTTGATGACTTTATCTTCATTTTTTCTTTATCTTCATGGGCATCAAGATATCTCTGCACAGTTTTGTCACTGGCACTTGGTTTTGAAGGTGGTGGTGACATTTCGAAATCTTCTACTACACTTATATCAGCTGTTTTATTCTGCAACAGCTCATTTTTATTAGGTGTTTTCTTTTCCATTTCCACTGGTCGGTCATTGCCAGAATCACCAGAAACATCTTTCCCTTGCAGAGTGTCAGAGGGAAATTCATGAGAATCCATTTCAATCCTCCATTTTAATGACTGACTTTGGGATGCTTTTTCAGCAGAGGAAAGCTTATTGATTTGTTCCTCACCAGCTACACACTCAAATACTTGATCTGTATCTGTCTCAGCAAGTAAGCCAGCGGTTACATTTTTCCCTTCACCTCCCTTCCTGTCTGTACTTGCCTCATCATTAAGAATATCTCTGGAGACCATCGTTCTCTTATCATGCTCATTAGCAGAGTCTGAGAGACCAAGTTTATCGCTCTCAGACTCTCTAAACGTACATTCAGCTGAACACTGCTGATCTCTGCTTGTACCATCTTGGAAAGCATTAGCAGACTCGTTAACCTCCTCTAAATCTTCATGATCTGAGTGTCTAGTCAATTCTGGCCCATGACTGGTGAAAAAAGTCTGTGGTTGATTCTGAAACTCAATTGATGAACATCTTTCTAAGAAAACATATTGGTTAAAGTCTTTAGGCTTAGCTTGAGATACAATTTGTAATGATGTTTGATCCGTGTAATTTAAAGACGGAGGCTCTGTGTTTGGACTTGATGTGTTCTGCTTCTTTAAGGTCTCTGTATTCTCAGCATGCGATTTTACCTCTTTTTGTTTAGGTCCAACACTATTGCTTTCATCATGCACAGGTTTCACTGCGTTTGGTTCAAGGGAAATCTTCACCCAGTTCTCTTCAAACGATTGGTCTTTCCGTAGTGCTGGAGGGAGTGAAACTTTTTGCCTTGGCTGTGGATTTGGTGTGTGTTTTGTGGTGCCTCTTTCAGGTTTAGTGTCTTGAACTGCACTTAAAAAGGGAAAAACAGTTGTTGTTTGGTCACCAGAGAGCTCTTTGGGTTGTGCTTCTGTTGAATTGCGTTGTGGGTCAGTGCCATTGAGTTCTACTTGTAGTTTTTCTTTTCTTTCAGCCACTCTTGGAGCAGATGAAGTCTCAGTAAACACAGATCATTTGTACTGAAAAATATGACCAAAACATCACCAAATCAAACTCACAATACCATTTTTTTCACAAATATATACGATGCCGTTCAAAAGATCAGGTGAGCAAGTTTTTTGGGTTTTTTGTAAAGAAAGATGCATTAATTTGATAAAACAATAATCCTGAAAAAAGACCAGTTTTCCACAAAAATATTAAGTAGCACAACTGTTTTCAACATTGAAAATAATAGGAAATGTTTCTTGAGCACCAAATCAGCATATCAGAATGGTTTCTATGGATCATGTGACACTGAAGCCTGGAGTAATTCAGCTTTGCATCACAGGATAAAAATTACATTTTAATATATGTGACCCTGGACCACAAAACCAGTCTTAAGTAGCACAGGTATATTTGTAGCAGTAGCCAAAAATAGCCAAAAATCATTAGGATATTAAGTAAAGATCATGTTCCATGAAGATATTTAGTAAATTTCCTACTGTAAATATATCAAAACTTAATTTTTGATTAGTAATATGCATTGCTAAGAACTTCATTTGGACAACTTTAAAGGAGATTTTCTCAATATTTTGATTTTTTTGCACCCTCAGATTCCAGATTTTCATTAGTTCATTAGTTTCATTAGCTGTATCTCGGCCAAAATACTGTTCTATCCTAACAAACCATACATCAATGGAAAGCTTATTTATTCATCTTTCAGATGATGTATAAATCTCAATTTTGAAAAATTGACACTTATGACTGGTTTTGTGGTCCAGGGTCACATATATTAAAATAGAAAACAGTTATTTTACATTATAATAATATTTCACAATATTACTGTTTTTACTGTATTTTTGGTCAAATAAAAAATCATAAGAGTCTCTTATCATAAGAGTCATATTTAAAAACACTGACAAATCTTACTAATCCCAGATTTGAACGGTAGTGTAATTCCCTAAATAAAACTCACCACCATCCATAAAGTCCTCATCAGTATATTGATGATAAGTCTGTAAATAAATGAAAATAAAAGTAAATTGGTATTCTGGTCTTACATTCTTACAAAATATATAATACGAGACAAACCTCTTTACTAAAGGCTGGATGAATTACTCTAGGGTCAGCTGATGGACTACAGTGGACAGAAAAAAAAATCATAAAGTATTGCAGACATTCCATGTCTGTCCTGGACTGATCTATATACTAAAAACTCTATATATTGAAAATCAATCTAAAATTCATTTGGTTGGCAGTTAAGTGCTGTAAAATAAAGGCCATTACTTTGAAGGTGTGCTGTGATCCTCCTTTCCATTCTCTTTGTTCTCATCCAGTGTATCATTCAGGAATGGGTTGGGTTTATGAACTGATTTAAAAAAGAAAGGCAAATATAATCAGTCCTGATACACTCAAAACTGCTTGATTCAAACCTAGATGCAAAGTAGTTCATATTGACTTAACAGTGAAATTGATCACAGTAGCTTAGGGCAATATGTATACATGACTCAGTCCGAATACAAAAAGTTTGAAATGACCAGACAGGTGTGGTGTGTGTACTCAAAGATAACAGCATCAGCTCAGTAAGGAAGGCATGAACTCCTGCATACCTGCTGTTTTCTTCCATCTCATGGAGGACCTCACCACTGCTGTGACATCAGTCTGCTGCCCATATCGCCTGACCTTGAGTTCTTCAAACCACTCACCTGTCAAAGTCTTCAGCTGTTGAAGGTCAGGGACTAACTGCCTCAGTTTCCTGATATATCATAAAAAGCACAAAAGGGTTCACCCAAAATGAAATTCTGTCATGAAATACCTCGACAGTTCAACAGAAGAAAGAAACTCATATAGGTTCCGAACAACCTGAGGGTGAGTAAATGATGATAGAATTTACATTTTTGGATAAACTATCCCTTTAAGTAAACACACTTAACCCTCAGAGACCGACTGTAGCAAAAGCAGAACACATGTTATTTTCACTAAATATGGGTCAACAGATGCTCACACTTGGTTTATCATAACAACAAGCTGAAGTATGGCAGCAACATATTTACAATTTTAATGTGCCACCACGCCAAATGCCTACTAACACCACTGCTGTCAAATTTAGCAATTTTAGCAGTTTGAACTGTTATATTTTTCTCAAATACCAGTATGTTTAGATATATAAAAAAGCCAACACTCAAATAAATAAATTGAAATAAATAAATAATTAAATGAATTTAAAACACATTACAACCTAAAATTAAATTAAAATAAAATTCAATTCAATTAAAATGCATTTTAAATAAATAAATAACCAGTAACTTCCTAAAAACTTTCATGGGGAAAAACAGGAAAATACATCATCAGTGCTTGGGTTTCTGTGGTAAGCATGCGTACTCGTACAATTACAGCTCCACATGAACTGTCTTGCAGACTGCAGTGTAGGTCAAACAACCATTTCCTACCTGACTCGTCCACTCTCCAGTCGTTTTAAATCTTCATCTCTCAGAAGCACTTGACGGATGTTTGCCTCTTCCTCAGCAGACAGAAAGCTCAAGTCAATCAATTCCAGTGCACTTTTTGATTGTTTCATCCTGGTTAATAAAAACAAACGCTTTCCAGCAGCCGAGAACTTTTCCCCAAGGTAAGCTGCCTGCAAACCGGCGCGTTTACCTCAAATCAGAAATTTGTCAACCCACGTTCAATCCTGATGTCTCCGTTCTTGCACAGGTAACCTCAACTCCCCCTGAGCTGTTCAACTGCTTTCTCGCGATCGAGGAAGAGAGTTGCTGCACCTTTAGCTCGTGTCACAGTCATTCACTTTCACACGGTGTAAAAAAGCATGATGTGACGTCATCTGTCAACATTCAGTTTGCGAATAGAGTTAATGTTTCTCTTGCAATAAAAAAAAAAAAATAGAGTTAATGTTTCCCTACCCATGTGCTTCAGGAGTAACCTAGTTTCCTTAGTTTCCTAAAACACAACAAATAGAGGTGAAAATAATGTTTAATAATGATAATTAAACTAAAAGGGACACATAGAACTTACAGAATAACATTGAGTTATGCATTCAAATGTATTCATAAAATCCATTATTATGAATCAAAAATTAAAATAATATTTTTATTTTTCCTCGTCCAGACATAAAACTATTAAGCAATGTGCTGTTTGTGCTGGAAGACACACCTAATTCATGTTCCAACATGCTTTTGTGCTGTAAAAGTTTGTGAAAATGACAGACCAAATAAGAGGAAGTAGAAGAGTTGAAGACTATCAACGTCAAGAAGGAAGCTGACAAGATTATATCATCTTTCTTCTGATGATATGTTTGTGGTTTCCTGTTACTTGGTTTTGTGAGTTTTCACACAGGAGATTAGAGAGATATTAATGTATGCTTTGCGATTTTGGAGGGCATTTTGTAAAGACAACCAAGATTTCAGAGCTCAAAATTTGTATTTCTAGGATCCTTTATAGGTGTGAGTTAGCAGTTGACTTTGGTGTGTTGCTGAAAGCACGATGCTGACGCACACCACACCTTTTAGATAAATCTTTTGCAATGTCTTGTAATCGTTTCCTGAATATCACACAGGTAATAAGAGCCCAGCAGCTGAAAAAACGTACTATTTGCTTATTGAAATGGGTTGGTTGTAGTAAACATCAGTAAAAACTTATCACTCAAACACCAGTAGGTGGCAGTAATTACTCAATAAAAGCAGAAAGGACAAAAAAGTGACTTGAGGTTTCATTGATAAATCAAATCTATGTATGCTGATCATTCTCTCTCTCTCTCTCTCTCTCTCTCGCTCTCTCTCTCTCTCTCTCTGTGTGTGTGAAAATAATGCAATAGTAATTAATGTAATTTCTATAATATATACATACATCTTACATACACACACATATAATGAGACTTAGATACTTGTAGTGCAAATATTTTAATTGTTTTATTAAATAAAATATAGACCATAATAAAGAGAATATATTTTATATGCACTAATCTGATAAAATTATATAAAAATGACAATAAAAAGAATACAAACATGTATAAAATATATAAAATGAGTCTTAGATACTGAATTAATGTAGTGCAGATAAGAATCAAAACAATTACATAGCCTAATGAAAAATAAAAACGCGGTATTTTAATCAAATAAAATGTATTAAAACCATAATAAAGACAATATAGTACTTCATATACACAATAGCATAATATTTTATGTATACACAACTAAAACTAAAATTATATCAATCATATAAAATTATATAAAAATGTTAATAAAATAATCTACTCTATATCAGAATATCATTATTATTATTGTTAAACTAATATAAAATATATTGTATAATATTATTGCCTGAATACACAAAATTAACAATACAGTACTCGTCAAATACACCAGAATATTATATTACACTAATATAAAATATATACACACAACTAACAATACAATACTCCTGAAATACACGAGAATATTATTTTATATTAATATAAAATATATCGTATTAAATCATTGCCCGTATACACACAACTAACAACGCATCACTCCTGAAATGAGCAAACTACACTTGTTTGTATGTCTTAGGTCGTGTTATTCTTTGCTTTGTCGATAATTCATAGGCCCGTTTGTATTTCCATCGCGTATCTGCAGCAGAAAGGCAGTGTGTGAGGTAACCGTACTGCTCTGACGTCATTTACAACTCTCTCTCTCCCCGCGCCGCATCCGCCACTGTGCGTGAATGCGATGATGCTCGAATGTTACATTGTTGCGCTCAGTTCATTGTCATTCGTCTCCCGCCATTGATGACTGACTGATGTAGACCAATAACAACCACATCTGTCACATAGCGCTAATATCAGACGCTAAGAATATTGATTGTGTGGTGAGTCAGGTGAACAGTGGACACGTATAGAGAAACAGCATGATGGGTTTACATGAATTCATATGGATGACAGGTATACTGATGGCGCAGGATCATCCTTAACCTACTTGCGAGGGATTTGGGATCGTGACAGTACGTGAAGATGGCGACGGGGACGGGCTGGCAGCCGCCGTACAGCGCTGCTCCGGGCACCAATCCTCCCGCTGCTGCTGCTTCTGGATCAGGCACCAGTCCATCCTCCACATCCAGCCATTTACTCTACGAATCTGCGCTGACCATGGAATACACTCAAGATCTGCACCTGAAGATGAGTAAAAAAATAGCACAACTCACTAAGGTAGGTAATATCACATTGCTTGTATTTTGATAACAGTATCTCAACTTTAATAGAATACACTGTAAGCAGGATTCTGCATGACGTTTAATCCTTATCCCCCATAGAGATGATGCCCTACATATTGCAATTTTTGCACCGCAGTGTTTTTTTTTCCTGCAAAAATCTGTTTATAATCCCAGACAAGATTTGCAAGCTGCATTTTATCTGTGATTAATTTCTGCAAAAACAGTTCAGCAAGGCATCTTACATAACAAGACTTTAATGCAGAAATAATCAATCTAGTTTATTAACATCCACATTCATCAAAAGTGCATATGCCTTATTAGTTTTTACCTCTGATTTTATTTGATTGTGTAATTTATGATCAACATGAGACCAATCTTTGCTTTGGATTCAAGATCTTGTGTGTTTTGCTTTCACTGTTTTTATGTTTAGGGTCCCAGACCTAGATGTGTGAAAACAATAACAATATTTAACCTCTTAATTTCCCTTTCAGATGCTTTTATATGTTCTTTCGATGTAAACAAAATCCAACAGGCAGATATCTTTTAAGATTTTACCACAAAGTAGGAATGCATTTCACAGAAATGGGACTGTTTCTGTTTGGGGTATGTTTGAACAAAACAAAAACACATTGTAAAAAAAAAATATATATATATATATATAATTGAAAAAATCTAAATGAAATTAACTATACTGTATACACCAGGGTTATTATAGTTATTATATTATAGTATTATATTAAACCATAAAAAAGGTCACAAATAACTGAAATAAATGAAAAACCATATTGATGTTTTAAAAAAAAAAGAATAAAAATGTCAAAAACAACAAAATTACTAACACTTTAACTAAAATTAAAATTAGAAAAAATTCAAAATATTACTATAAATTATAATAGTGTCTCAGTTGTACTTTTGTGTACTGATCAGAAGATTACATCTAATCCATCTCTTCAATATGTTAAGTTATGGTTAGAAAACTAGGAGCTTTGTTCAGGAAAATCCAGTTTATGGGTTTGAAACTGACAAGGACCGTATTAATACACTAATTAGACTAGGCAGAGCTACTTTGCATAACTACAGTTGTGCAGAATAGGGCGTCCTTACAGTATGTTAATAACATGGATGCGACAGAAAGGAATCAATTAAAGATGAAAAGGAGAACAGCAGCGCGAGAGCAGCAAGTGAAGGCGGCTTGCTTTGATGTGCAACTCTTAAGCACAACGAAAGAGAGTCATGATTATGAAATGCTTGGCTGGAAAAACTCTTGGCTCCAAAAGGAAATTTTTAATACTGACTCTTGTTTATTAAATCAAGAGTTTGGTCCAGATCAGAAAGAGTTTTATAGAAATACAAGGAATTTGATTTGGTTTACAGGAGCTTTGAGCGCTCTAAATATATATTATGTATATCTAGTCTAAAAATACACATTTAAATATTTGTACAGGGATGTGCAAATGGATATAGTGTATTAAAACAGCATACATATGAATATATGTTTACATAATGTACATCTTTATCGCCTAATAATGCTTAAGAGAATATTGCACTATATTGAAATGGCCAGTGGAAAGAGGTTGTGTCTGTTGGATCCATAATGATTTTTCCTCCCTTTTGTGTCACTTTTTTTCCCCGTTCATTGCAATTTTCTTATGTCTGATTTGGTGGCTGAACCAAACCAGACAGTTATAGAGGTGTGCAAGATGGAGACATGTGGCTTGGAGGAATATTTCTTGGCTTTAAGCAAGACACTATGGACAAAACCCTTGTTTTTGTCATGCATTGGTCCATTTTGAGGTTTTATGCTATTTTGCTTCCATAACTTGACTACCAAAATACACATTTATGTGTTTATTTTATGATACTTTATCTGTTTGCATCTGTGGATTTCAAATACAGTGTTCACTCAAAAAAATAGCTCTTTGGCTTAACATGATTCAATCATGGACAGTGGTTCCACGTGAATGAAGCATGTAAAACTAAATAGAACCATCCATGTACAGCTAACTAGAATCAATGGTGTTCCTTTAATCTGAATGAATGGTTTTAGTTTAACTTAAATGATTTTCATTTAAATTTACATTCAAATAATCCTACAATTAATGCTTCCTGTTTAGTCATGTGGTGTAACAAACTAAATATAACTTTTCTTTACACATGATGTCCGGTGTTGGCAATCCAGAAGCGATACTGGTTTCATCCAGAGCACTACCATAGTGATTGCTTTATTATTAAAGTGATTTGGATTTTTGTTAGCAGGTTCTCAACCCAAGCACAAGCTCAAGACTTCACCACAATGGTAACCCTAAACCACTAACATAACAGAAACTTTTAAATACCAACATAATAGAACAGTAATCATTAAGAAGTCTCTCAATTTTCTCATCTTGCTAAAAATGCTTAAAATTACACTTTATTTCAACATTTACTCTCCCAGTTCAGCCCCTTTGCAAAGCATAATGGGAAGTGAAAATCCTGTTTGATTGAGTCCTGGTTGGGTTACTTGATTGAAACATGTTATTTCAATATGAAAACATCAAGTTAAGTCAAAGAGTAATTGTTTCAAGTCAACTTAACATGAAGCAGTCACATTTGAAACAGAAACCTGATACAATGTTGTTGAATCAAAATAAATTGTTTAAATAAAGTGAAAGGCATCAAAAAATCATTTTTTTTGAGTGTTTACACTTTAGAATAGGGAACACACATTCACTACTGATTAAGAGTTTTCCCTCAATAAACTGCTAATTTGCTGCTTATTAATAGTTAGTGGGGTTGCTGTTAGGTTTAAGGTAGGATTAAGGGATTTAAAATATGGTCATGCAGAATAAGGCATTAATATGTGCTTTATAAGTACTAATAAACAGCCAAGATTCTAATAATATGCATGCTAATAGTTAATAGTGAGAATTGGTCCTTAAAATATGTGTTACCAATAGAATATATATGCCATTTTCTCAAAATGAGTTTTTCTTGCACTTTTCATGCACTGAGTCAGAAATATCCACTTCAGCAGCATTTACATATATAGACCATATTTTCCTGTCTACATTCTGAAAGTGTTTACAGAGGGGTTTGTTCATATCATATCATTCACCTGATATATTTTTTTTTTACAGCTGTTGACTATATTCTCTGATTTACAGTTTTTACTGAGGGGTTTGTTCGTAGATCATTCATCTGATGTATATTTAACATTTTATGTCTAAAACTGTATTTCTTATGGCTGTGACTATATTTTCTGATGTATAGAGAGATAAAAAGACATATCCAAAATCCCCTGTGTATTTAACACTATGTCAACAAAATAAAACAAGAATTTTAAACCTGGCTTTATCCAATGTTCAGATTTCTGTTCTGGAAATGTATGCAAATCAGTGCATATTGAATTAGACAATGCTTTATTTGCATATTTAAACATTACATTTCCAAAAACTTGTAATACAAAACAACTGTGTTAATTATTTGTGATTAATCAGCTGCGAAAAGTATCATTTACTCACCCTCATGTAGTTCCAAGCCTGTATGTCTGCTCTGGAACACAATAGAAGATATTTTAATGAATTCTTCAACTGTTTTATATACAATGGAAGTCAATGGGGTCAACTTTCATTCCATTTGTATGGACAAATAAAACACTTTTTCTACAGAACAAATAAAGGTCTGGCCTGCATACTATACTTTGCTGCCCTGTGTTACCCTTGTGATTGGATCTGCAAATACTTAATATAATGAAATAAAAATGACTCATAAGTGGATTATTCCATGTGAAATAACCTCAAAAATCTTACTACAGCTGCTGTTTTCAGTAAACATGAAGACCGATCACATAATCACAGATTTTTAGAGGGAATGAGATGAAAGACAGACAGGCTGTCTAGAAATTTTCTGCAGCTGTATAAAAACTGATTCATCATCACCCATGTTTCTCACAGGTCGTTTACGCCCTCAATACAAAAAACGACGAGCACGAAGATGCCATCCAATCTCTGAAGGACGCCCACGATGAGGAGGTTCAGCACATCCTGACCGAGGCTCGGGAGAAGATCCTTCACTACAAGAGCAAGATTGGGGACGAGGCTGACCTGAAACGGCGCCTGCAGTCCCTGGAGGAATCCGTGGAGCTGCATGAACACATGAAGCGCCAAGCGCTGGCCGAGTTCGAGATGTACCGGCAGCGTGTGGAGGACACACAGCTGTGCACGGAGGCGCAGCACACACAACGCGTGGTCTCCATGTCCCGTGAAGTGGAGGAGATGCGGCACGAGTTCGAAGAGAAGTTGCGCTCCTTCAGTCAGGTGCAAGCCCAGTTTGAGCAGGAGAAACGGCGGGCGTTGGAGGAGCTCAAGTCGGTCCACCGACAGGAAGTTCAGGAGCTGCTAGAAAGCCAGCAGAACCAGAGTGCATCCTCCAGCCTGGAACAAGAGAAACTGGCTGAACTGCACCGTACGGAGCTGGAGTCGCTCATGGAGCGCGTGGAGGAATTGACGCAGGACAAGGTCCGGCTGGTGGAGGAATATGAGGCCAAGCTGAGCAAGGCTCAAGGGTTCTATGAACGCGAGCTGGAGGCCATGAGGCGAACGCAGCAGCTCACCACAGAGAACTTGCTGGCCTGGAAGAGGACTGAGGTGGAACTGAGGAAGGAGTTTCAGGTGCAGGAGTCGGCGCTTCAGAGGACCCTTTGTAAACTCCGTGCTGAACTCCACAGAGCTCAGGAGGAGGCACGAGAGAGCAGGGACAAGACCAACAGACTGCAGGCGTCTCTTAACAATGCAGAAGTCACAATTAAGGTAATGATTTTAACATTTTCAGTACATGGGGATTCACTGAAGGGTGTTTCTTCAACTCTAGGCACTTTTATTGAGCTGATTATTAAAACTGTCAGAACTTTTTTTATTTCTGTCATATTACAATCATGTTGAAGATGTCTTGGAAATGTCTACATTATTTAATTTTATTACATTTAATATACCTTTTATTGTAGACTTTATTGTTTTACCCATTTCCCAGACGCAGAATTTCAATCTAAATATGAAAATCTATCATATTACATGTTTTTAATATCTGTAATTTAAACAATAAGTGAAGTAAACCATTTAAATGTACACTACCATTCAAGTTTGTGGTCGATAAGATTTTTTTATGTTTTTGTCATTATGCACTCCAAGCCTTCATTTGTTTGATTAAAAATATAGTAAAAATGACAATATTGTGAAATATTATTACAGTTTAAAAAAACTGTTTTCTATTTGCAGTTTAATAAATGCCATTTATTCCTGTGATGGCAAAGCCATCATTTCAGCAAATTATTAGTATTTTTTTGTCAAAAGTGCACTTGTCTACAAGAAGAAACTGTAATTTCACAAAAATTGTGAAATTAATATTTAACTCTTCATTTGGAATACATCGATTTCCAGCTATTAGTGTTAGTAAGACAAAAGAGGCAGATTATGTATTCCAATATGTTTAAAATGTGATGTGATTTCCATTACAGAATGCTATTAAATACAGTACATACAGTGCCCTCCACTAATATTGGCACCCTTGGTAAATATGAGCAAAGGTGGCTGAGAAAATAAATCTGCATTGTTTATCTTTTTGATCTTTCATTCAAAAAA
>JAFVLL020013018.1:31556-103866 GCA_021397915.2 Tor tambroides | reverse complement strand
TGATATTATTCCCACTGTTTTTGTGGCACTCCATAAAAATAGCTCTCAATCACGACAAATATTGAGACTAATCTTCTTGTCATCTCATGACAATCATGTCACTTTATTTTTTGAAAACCTCTCTGTGCTCAACAAAGCTCTTTTACAGCTCCTGTGTAATTAAATTGAAAAAGACTCCATCTGTCACCAGCAGATTGTCCTACTGTCTGGTTTCACTTCTCATTTCGTTGGCCTGCTATGGCTTTTCTGATGTTTTCTCTTTATTTTTACTTTCCCAGGAGATGAGACAACAGTTTGATATCCGGCGTCTGTCATTGGAAGAGCAGAGAAACCACCTGCAGCAGCAATTGGAGACCACACGAGAGGAACTCACTACCAAACTCAACATGGCCAATCAAGAGGTTTAGATGAACAACTATTTATTTTTGTTTAGATGAACTTTTCTGCTTCAAAGCATGGTAGCTAGTTTTAGATTTTACGCTTTTTGCCTTGTCCAAACTGGTTTAGATCAGCTGCATTTCTAGCTGGTGGGCCTCACCTTGGTTGGATCATTTAAGTCCAACCAAGCTGGTAAACCACCTTAAACCAGCAATAAACCAATTTACATTTTTCAAAAACCCTGTTTTCACCTTTTTTCCCCAGTACCTGTTTAATAATTTATTATATTTTACACTAATATTAATATTGTCTGCTTCCAATGTCAGTTTAATATGTAATTATCTTTAATTTATCATTATTATATTATATTATATTATATTATATTATATTGATTTTTGTCATTTAATCAGACATGATGAATGCTGGAATGAGAAAGACCAAAACACCTCAGAAATTAATTGTTAATGCTCATTTTTACACTAAAAATTATGTCACTTCCCGAAAAATAATGTCATTTTGAAATTTTACATTTATGGACATTATAAAGAAACCAAAGTAATCAATTTTTTTATATTTTCATATTTACCCCATGTAACGGAATTGTAATATTGTGAACTAATGTAATTTCCATCTTTAAAAATTGTGAGTAATATTTTATTCATTACAACAAGACATATACTGTATGTAAAGGAAGCTACTGCATAGTAAGAATGACCTCCATTTTGTAATTTTATACATGCATTTGACTGTCATTGTGGCTTTTCTCAGGTGTCTCATTTGAAGGATCTTGTGAAGGAGAGTGAAAAAAATCTGGATACTGCTGAGAACCACATCTCCTGTCTTAAAGACAGCCAGGAAAAGCTTCTCATGGAGCTGGACGCCACCAGGGCGAGAGTGAGAGAGACGAGCAACCTGCTCACAGATCTACAAGTAAAGTGCTCCACTGTTTTTGCTCCATTTATTATAAATTCCATGTATTTTGAGTCAGTCTCTCATTCTGATAGAAAAATAGAAGAAGCATTTAGAGATGTTGATATAAAATGTTAAAGTTCTTTCACGCTTTTAGAAGCATGAAAACCACTGACGCATCTCATCGTTTAGAGGGAGAAGTGGGAATTCAGCGTGGCAATCACTGCAATAGGAGACGGATAATGGAGCATGGCAGAGATGTTAAAAGAAAAATTAAGCCTCATTCAATTTTTAAGACACTGCTTTTGTTCTGCGCTAAAGCCTGCGAAGTGCAGGAAGAGCTCGCATGTCTAAAAACGACATTTGTGTAATCAGCTCTACTGGAAACTGCTCTCTCCTTGCTTTTCCCATGATGAGTCATTATCTGCTCACAGGAGGAGATAGAGACCCAGAAACAGCAACATGAAGCCAGGGTCATCGCTATCAAAACAGAGGAAAAACAGAAAATGGACAAAATCACAGAGGAGCTGGATCTCAAGTGGACCGATGCTCTGAGGTGCTGCACGAAACAAATGAGTCATGCATTACTGTAGAGAAGACCAGGCTAAAAACAGTGAGATTTGTCGGTGCACAGTGCATTAAATTGAATAAACTGTGACTGTACACAGTGTTTGGTTTTTAGAGAGTGCACACGGCAAATCAAATCTAAAAAAGGCTCTAAAATAGGAGCAGTCTGTTCTGCATCAAAGCCTGTGACAAATCCTCTTACACAGGCATGCATTTGGATTAAAATATGCTAATTACAAGAGTATAAGGTTAACATCTAATCTGCACAATGGTAAGCAGCACACTATACAGTGAGCTGAAGGTTACAGAGACATCTGTGTCGTTCCTATTAACATTTTAATATCTCACTTTCAGAGTCACTTCCACGCTGTTTACGAAATGTGTCCTTGTATCTGTCTCACCCTGCCAGTTGCACCCTCTGTTTCTCTGTTTCTTCACAGGGCTGAGCTGAAGGGTCTTCGGGAAGAGCTCACAGCTGAACATCAGGCAGAGAAACAGGTGGCCCTGACACAGCTTTCCCAGCAGAGAGACCTGGAGATGATGGCAGCCAGGGAGAGTTGGCAGAGGAAGGTGGAGGACCTCCTGGAACAGGTAACGGAAGATCACAGAGGTGACTTTTTGTCATTTATACCTGTTGTCCACATTTTAGAGGTGTATTCTACATTTTTATAACATTTTTTCCAGAAGTACACTTGTTTTCAGGAGTCTTGTTATCAAAACTGTAATAAAACAAACATTTGAAGAGTTCAGATGCAAAAGCCTCTAAGTGCTGTTTAGAATTTACTTCTAAAATTAGCATTTTTCTCAGGCTCCTATGTTTGCGTTCAGTTATTTCACTTTAATGGCAATGAAAAGAACCAATTTATTGCCATTACAGTGAAATTACTCAACCTACATATAGGAGCCAGATAAAAAAGCTAATTTTAGAGGATAATTTAAAGCGGCACTTAGAGGCTTTTGCATTTGAACTCTTCAAATGTAATAAAAAAACAAAAAAGTACCAACGTTTGTAAAAATCGAACAAAAATGTAACAAATCAAAACAAATGTTTTTAAAAACAAAAATGGCTTGTATTGTATACTTGTTACGCTTGTAACATTTTTTCCCTAGAAGTACTCTTGTTTTCAGGTTTCTTGTAGCAGCCATATAAACAATTGTGTTCTAGAAACAAACAAAAGTGTAGAAAACAAACATTTGTAAGAACAAAAAAAAAACGTAACCAAACAAACAAATATCTATAAAAAAACATAGCAATTGTTTGAAAAATAAAAAAATGTAGCAAATCAAACAATGGTTTGTAAAAACAGAAATGTAAAAACAAAAATGTATTGTATTCTACACTATTGTAATTTTTTCCCCAGAAGTGCTCGTTTTAGGTTTCCTGTGGCATAATCAGTCATATAAACTGTTGTGTTTGAAAAGCAAACAGAAGTGTAACAAAACAAACATTTGTAAGAACAAACAAAACAAACAAACATCTTTTAAAGAAGTCACAATTATTTGTAAAAATCAAACAGAAATGTAGCAAATCAAGCAAATGTTTGTAAAACCAAAAATCGCTTGTATTCTACACTGTTGTAAGATTTTTTTTCCAGAAGTACACTAGTTTTTTTGTTTTTCTAAAAACAAACAAAACCATAACAAAACAAACATTTGTAAGAACAAACAAAAATGTAACAATACAAAACAAATATCTGTAAAAAATGTCGTTTGTAAAATGTGTGTAAATGCAGTTTGTAAATATTAAACAAAAATGTAAATCAAAACAAATATTTGTTAAAAAAAAAGTAGCAAATCAAAAGTTTACAAAAAAATCATAGGCAAATCTTCTGTATCTAAAAGACCTCTGTTAACTTCTGTGTAACTGGATCATTCATTAGAGCAAAATATGTTCCTGAATATCTAATATACATGTTGAAATGCACGTTAATGATCATATGTTAATGTGGTTGTGTTTCTGACACAAAATACCATGAAGATTTCTGAATGATTTGTTTTTACAGCTTAATTTGAAACTAACTCTGTCTGGGCTGCTTTTTGAACATATAAGTATTAACTACATACCTTTTAAGAGCAAGGAAATTCCTGTTTTCCATCTAATGTCTCCTTGAATATATTAATTTGGAATAATATGACCTCTGAGACCATAATAAGTCCCATAGCTGTGATTCTTATTTGCGTAACTGTCAGCCGAGTATCCATCAACATCTTTCATCCGCCATTTACTTTAGATTGACGTGATGTTCTTTTTGAAATTCTGATGCTGTCAAGGCTTTTCTGGTCTTGTGCAATATCATGAAAACTTGGCGTGACTGAAAATTCTAGATACTTAGTCAAGGATTTTAAGCAATATACACACAGTCTTTAGTGTGTGCATCCTCATTTACCTTGATGCTCTGCATGTTTGGCACTTTCTGTAATGTGACAGCCTGCCTCCTGTAGTCTGTCTCTCTGGAGTCACGTCACTGTCGCTTATGTCAAGAGCCTCTAAAAGTTGCTGTGTCAGACATCTGTCAGCATCTCTTGATGTTCGTTGTCTATCTTTAGTGCTTCCTCAGGTCAGTGCCCCTGATCTCATGTAAATCTAGAGATCTATACTGTATATTAATGACTGTATATCAATATCGGCTAGTATTTGCATTTTGTTGATGGCATCAGGCTGACATTAGAAGCAGATTATATTAGCATAATGGCTTTTTTCAGTTCAAACTCTGTTCTGTGTGAGATTACTAAACAGTTATCAATCTTTTGTAATACACATTCAAAAATTAACACCGTCAAATTAACACCTTCTTGTAGCATGATTAATGATATTTAGAGAACACAATTAATTATCTAAAAAAATAACACAATTAATCATTATGTCATTCAGACAGATTGACAAATCATTTGCAAAATGGATTGCCAATGGTAGGCTTACGTTCAAAAATAAGAAATAAAATAAATAATATATTGACCCAATGGTGAAGGCAACTATTTGTAATATACAATTGAATTGTCTGCCGTAATAAATTATTGTCTTATAATTATCTTTATTTGGGGCATTTTCTCAAAATTTTACTATGTAATTTAACTATGATTCATCTGATTAATTGATTCATTAAATTACTTTTTTTTTAACTAATTGACAGATGTTTTGATGCCTGTTTTTTTTTAATTAAAAAACTTAAGATTCATAATATAGAACATATCAGTAATTTTGAAAACAAAAATGATATAAATTCTATATTTATATACTTATTAAAAACATTAATTATCAGCCACAATTTCCTTGTAGGTACATCTCAAAGCAATGAAGGCTCTGTGAAATACCTTTTCCTTCATAGTTCATCAAGGCGGATACACTTTGGTCTGTAGGGAAGTTACAGATTGGTTTTAAAATCAACTTAAGCGTGGTTCCTCAACCTCGAATAATCCTGGATTTTAAGTCCCTCAACAGGTTGTTGAGACAAATCTGCGTGTGAATTCAAATGCAGTGTAGTCCAGGCACTGAAGTCTGCCATGAAACACTCTCCTCTTGTTTTGCCCTCATTTTATTGCCTCAGTATCTATTTTCAGCCTGCCGTTTGCTGCATGCAGAGATTTGTTCGCCATCTGCTGTTTATTTTCTTTTGCAAGACTTTTCTTTATTATTTCTTTATCTTAGGCCTCATCTCATTTTTATGTATTGAAACGTATGAAGATGAAGATCATTGTTGTTTTGGTAGATTAGCAGTTTAGATATTACTTTTCTCATTTAGAGTACCCTGGGGTAGTTCAGGAAATACTGCTGAGCGGATCTGAATTAATGTATTTTACTTGCATAACACTGATGATAAAGCTCAACAGAAAGACAGCAGTCAAAAGGATTGTAATAGCATGTTGCATGCAGTTGATGTCATATTTCATTTGTAACAGGGCTATTTCTGAAAGGATTACATTTCAGATTGCTTGTGGCATTGTCATTTTTCATTTTCAGCATAATGACACATGTCCCATGCTGATTGATGCAATAATAAATTATTTTTAATTTATTGTTGTTGCATTGACTTTAAATCCAAATCCCAATGCTCCAATTTTCTCTTTTGGCTTCAAAATATCTGCTACTTTCTTCCCGACTGTTGTCTGCTTTGCCTTCACCCCAAATATAAGTCATCCACAGTTCACAATTTCCATCTCTCTGAGGGCTCGGTGTTCTGTACGAGTCATTTGAACCTGTTTTCTGTGTTTCTGTTGTGTCAGATCTCTCTGCTGAAGCAGAGCCTGGAGCTACAGATGTCGCAGTCAAAAAGCACGCTGCAGCAGTTGCAGGCGCAGTTCAGCCAAGAGCGCGAGCACCTGGCACAGCAGTTGCAGGAGCTGGCACTGGAGCATCAGCATAGAGAGTGCCGTCTACAGGAAGCCCACTGCTGCGCCATGCAGGACATGGATGAAGCGCAACAAATTGAGTTTAGGGTACCTGCACCTTACATACAAACACAGACATGCACAAATGCATGCTCTCTAGGGTGACCATCCGTCCCGCTTTGCGTTGTACCGCACAGCATTTTCACTGCTGGTCCTGCACATTGCATATTGAGAAAATGTCCCGCATTTTCATCAATCTGTTGCTTTTTAATTGTCATATTAAGAAAACGTACATACGTTCTTTTGCCTTTTTAAGAAAGCTTTTTATTTATTCGTTTCGTGGCATAGTTTCCACGCAAAGGATGTGCGGACCTCATCAAGTGATCTAGCACCAATGATGGAAATGGTCGAGCGCGCACGGAAAAACATGATATTCTCCATTCATTTTAACCAATTAAAAAATCAATGCAGCTTTTAGACACGACTTTCTTCATATTTTAATAGCAGTTAAAGCAATTAAGTTTCTGTGGCGTTATTTTAATGACAGATGTCCAGAGCGCATTATTGTAATGCGAGGGCGCATCAAAATGCGTAAGCATGAATCTCTTCTCTCGCAGGTGGATTCTCTTCACTCTCACACAAAACAGATGCTCTTTCTGTTGCTAACATGTGTGCGCTCAGAAACATAAATAAGTGCATATGACAATGGATGTAAATCAATATTTACATAGCACAACAGCAGTAAATGATATATCTATCTCACACGTGGCCCGCATTGTCCCGCAAAATCACAGCTACTGTCCCGCAACAGATCTATTGCCAGGTGGTCACCCTAATGCTCTCCCAAATGTAGATGCATTTTTGCATTTTTCGTCAATTATGGACACTTTTGGCCCTGTGGACTTCTTGAAAATAAACTTTCTTAAAATATAGTTTTCATGTTTTTTCAATAGTATTTAGTATTCAGATATTTAAGTATGTCCAACACGCATCACAGGAGAATTATGTCATTATTTTTCTTTTTAGAATTCTGTTATTTTTCTTTTATGAAAGTATTTCCTTTATTTTCCACACATTATTGGAACTTTTTAAGAAATGTGACCCTGGACCACAAAACCAGTCTTAAGTAGAACGGGTATATTTGGAGCAATAACCAAAAATACATTGTATGGGTCAAAATTATCCATTTTTCTTTTATGCCAAAAATCGTGTTCCATGAAGATATTTTGTAAATTTCCTACCGTAAATATATCAAAACTTAATTTTGGATTAGTAGTATGCATTGCTAAGAACTTCATTTGGACAACTTTAAAGGTGATTTTGTCAGTATTTTTTTTTTTTTTTTTTGCACCCTCAGATTCCAGATTTTCAAATAGCTGTATCTCGGCCAAATATTGCTTATATAAGTAATATAAGCTTATTTACTCAGCTTTCAGATGATATATAAATCTCAGTTTCAAAAAATTGACCCTTATGACTGCTTTTGTGGTCCAGGGTCACAAATATCTTTGAACATCCTTTGTTTTGCTAAGACTAGTTTCATAGCTAGTATTTTATGCATTCTAAATATACATGATGAAAATATATGGTTCACACTTTGTAGAATTTAACAAAATCAGAGCTTGATTGGAAATGTTTATTTTTGTTTTCTTCACACATCTTCTCACGTCTCACAAATATTATGGTTTGTTTTTGTTTCAAATAGTTTAACATTTTGTTTTTATATTTTACAATTTTCAATTTATATTTTTATGGAGGATTTTTATTGTTTATTGTTCAATTATTTAAATATTTATTTAAAAACAATCATATGTTATTGACCGTTCAAAAGTTTGGGGGTGTTTTAATGTTCTACGAAATTCTTACCAAGGCTGCATTTATTTGATTAAAAATGTAAAAACAGTAATATTGTGAAATATTATTATAATTTAAAATAACTGTTTTCTGTTCTAATATGTTTTCAAATGTAGTATATTCCTGTGATGGCAAAACTGAATTTTCAGCAACATTACTCCAGTCTTCAGTGTCACGTGATCTTTCAGAAATCATTCTTATGTGCTGATTTGATGCTCAAGAATTATTTCTTATTATTATCAGTGTTGAAAACAGTTTTGCTGATTTTTTTAAATGGAAACCATAGTTTGTTTTCAAGATGCTTTTTTGAATAGTAGGTCCAAAAGAACAGAATTTATTTGAAATATGAATCTTTGGTAACATTATGAATGTCTTTACTGTCGCTTTTGATCAGTTTAATACATCCTCGCCGAATAAAAGTATCTGTTCCTTTAAAAAAACCTTACTGACCCCAAACCTTTGAATGGCAGCGTATGCATTGTTTTTCATCTAGTCGTGATGCCTCCTGCCTGTCATCCTGTATTGATTATCACCTTCACTGTCTCCTTTTCCCCTTCATAGTACTGTACATGCCTGTTTCCTTTACTCTCTGGATTTGTCACCCCTGCATTATCACCCCACACTGAGAATCTCCACTGTGCATGACATCCATATGGTAAATTACCCTCCTTTTTGTCCTTCCTTGTCTACAGTCTACTACTAAAACACATTATGCATATGAAAACATGTTTCTCATCCACGAAACCGCAGCTGTTGTTTTATTTCAGGATTGTGCATTACACAGAATATTATAAGATAGCAAGCCCAGACATCTGAAGCAGACACGTGATGCAGAGTCTAACAGGCTTTTCTCCATCTCGCTCAGCCTTGCGCTGTGGCCAAGAAAGAGACTTCTTTAAGCTGATTTGGCCACATTTCGGATTACTAAGTAATGAAAAAACATTAATATTTGCTTTCATCTCCATTCTTTTATGTCAACCCTTGAATGCGGTTGTTGGCGCTGCATGTTAGAGTGGCTCTGTGGGTGGACTGTTTAAATGTCCTCTCGTCCTCCCAAATGTGGGGTGGCATGGAAGCAGCAGGATGAAGAGAAACTATCCACAAAATGGCGCAGTGTCAACAGTAAAACGGGATGATTCTCTAATTAGATGATACTGTACAGCTTCATCTAATTAGTAACTAACCCACTGTATTGAAAATCCTCTTAATTCTTCTTCTTCTTCGCAAATGCACGCAGTTAATTCAGTCCAAATGACTTAATGCAGAGATTTTCAGACTTTTTGAAGGCTATGAAAGTTGCTCTAATACTAATATGATGATCTCCTTCCTAAAATACCAAGTCAGCTATACTGTATAGGCTACTGTATTTAAAGGTCTATTTATGCTGTGTGAAAAAAAATAGTATGATATTTTAAGGAGAACATGTTTAAATATGAAATGATTGTCATTCATGTTGTCATTTGTTTTTATATTTTACATTTAAAGCTATGGCTTTAAAAAGTATAAAACAAGCATGATTAATCTCAGAATTTCCAAATTATGATCCACACTTTGTTTTCGTATTTTAGTCTTAATATTTTTTGAAAATGTAAAAGAAAATTCGATTTGGCTTACATTAATGTTCAGCCTTCAAAATGTAACAGCAGTGATGATGTCATCCTAACATTCTAAATTGTGATTGGATTTCATTTTAACATTCATTTGCATACTGAACTGTGATTTGTTTTTCCTTTGTAACATATATTTATATTTATATTTATACATTAATCTCATCTAAAATAAAAGTTTGTGCTTACATAATATATGTGTATATATACATATAAATATACACAGTGCACACACATATCATGTAAACAAACTTTTATTTTGGATGTAATTAATCACTATTAATTGATTCGACAGCCCTAATATTTACTCTATTGTGCAAAAGTTTGGGATTATAAGAATTTTTAAGAAAATAGTTCTTTTATTATTTAGCATGGATGCATTAATTAATCTGTTTTTCACATTTATAAGGTTACAAATGATTTCTGTTTCAAATAAATGCTGTTTAACTTTCTATTCATCACAAAATCCTGAAACAAATATTGTCAGACCTCTGTCGTGTGTGTCATGTGTTCCTGCCTCATGTTTCCTTATTTGGTTCTTTTCCTGTCCTTGTTTAGTGTGATTATTAGTTAATTATGTCCCAGCTGTGTTTTGTTAATTATCCTGTGTATTTAGTTCCTGTCTGTTCAGTTCCTTTTCATCTGGTCTACTCGTTACTCCCCAGTGTTCCTGTCTGTGTCTACCTTGCCTTGTCTTGCCCTGCCTTGTTTGAAGTAAAGACTGTTATTTGAGTTTACATCCTCGTCTCCGTGTTCCTCGTTGAGTCAGAAGACCAGACCAATACAGTAAGCGGCGCCCCTTCACCATTTTGGTTTGTTCGTTTTTGAAAGTTCTTTTGTTTTGTTCCTGTGTTTTGTCCCGCGGCTCCCTCAAGCCCGCCGTTCGCGGGGAAAGGTCCGCCGCTGCCGTCCGCGGCTCTCTAAAGCCCGCCGTTCGCAGGGATATCAACGCCGCGGTTCGCGGGGAAATCACCGCCGCCATCCGCGGGTCCAAAGTCAAGTTCATGGGCTGCCGCTCGTTCATGCCGCCGTCCGCGGCTCACCCATCAATGCCGCCGTCCGCAGCTCACCCAAGCCTGCCTGCAATTCCTGTGGTAAGCCCGCCTGCAGTTCATGTGGCAAGCCCGCCGTCCATGGGGATATCAACGCCGCCGTCCGCGGCTCACCCAAGCCCGCTGGGCGCCACTGACTCGTGCCCGTCGGCCATTCCGATGTCAAGTCTGCCGGCTGCGGCTCTCTCAGCCCACCGGCCGTTCTGAAGTCAAGCCCGCTGGCTGCGGCTCACTTCAGTTCCCAGTTCCCGCGGATCCAGTTCCGTAGTCACGGCCAGGAGTGCCGTTCCCAGTTTCCGCGGATCCAGCTCCGTAGTCACGGCCAGGAGTGCCGTTTCCGGTTCCAGAGGATCCAGTTCCCTAATTTCGGCCAGGAGTGCCGTTCCCAGGTCCCATGGATCCAGTCCACATGTTAAGGCCAGGAGTGCTGTTTTTATGTCTTGTCATGTCCACAGGAACATTTTATCAGTCTTGTCTGTTGGGGTTCCGGTAGTGCCTCATCAGAAGCGGTTCCTGAGTTCACCCTGTGAGGGCCCCTGACTCCACGTCCAGCCCAAGGAGGGCTGTAGTGCTCCCGTCATGCCTAGTATGGACCTCAGCTTCCAAGCCTAGCCTGTTCCTGTGGACAGTCCTGTTCCTGTTTGTCTAGCCCCGAAGGGCTGTCCTGTTCCTGTTTGTTTAGCCCTGGAGGGCTCCTGATACCCCGTAGCTGCCCCATGGAAATTTTGGGGAGGGGGGGTAGAAGGGTTCCAGCTGGAGTGGCCGGGCCAAGGGACGAGGCCATGGCCACAAGGACCACCTGCCATGGCCTCCTGAGCTCCCAGCTCTGCCATGGCCTTCGGAGCTCCCTGCACCACCATGGCCTCCTGAGCTCCCTGCACCGCCATGGCCTCCTTGAGCCCCTTGCTCTGCCATGGCCTTCAGAGCTCCCTGCACCGCCATGGCCTTCGGAGCTCCCTGCACCGCCATTAGCTCCAGAGCTCCCAGCTCCACCATGGCCTCTGTTCTGTCTGTTCCGCTCTGGAGGTCCCCGTCCTGTGTTCCTGTCCGTGTCTGTCCTGAGGGGCCTCCAGAGCGCCTAGCCCCCCCCCCCGGTGGAACTGTTACGGCGCGGGACACGCCTTCCAGGAGGGGGGAGTTATGTCAGACCTCTGTCGTATGTGTCATGTGTTCCCGCCTCATGTTTCCTTTATTTGGTTCTTTTCCTGTGCTTGTTTAGTGTGATTAGTTAATTATGTCCCAGCTGTGTTTTGCTAATTATCCTGTGTGTTTAGTTCCTGTCTGTTCAGTTCCTTTTCGTCTAGTCTACTCGTTACTCCCCGGTGTTCCTGTCTGTTTACCTTGCCTTGTCTTGCCCTGCCTTGTTTGAAGTAAAGACTGTTATTTGAGTTTACATCCTCATCTCCGTGTTCCTCGTTGAGTCATCCTTGCTTTGTGCACCGTGACAAATATATCGTTTCCACAAAAATGTTTAGCAATATAAAAATTGATATTAATGAGAAATGTTTCTTGAGCATCAAATCAGCATATTAGAATGATTTCTGAAAGGATCATGTGACACTGAAGACTGAAGTAATGACTGATGAAAATTTAGCTTTGCATCACAGGAATGACTTACAATTTACATATATTAAAATTGAAAACAGCTATTTTAAATTGTAATAATATCAGTGACAAAGCAGCGCTTCATTTACGCACAATCAAAAAACCTAAGCTTACCTAAAACTAACATCGCTCTTTTGCTGCCTTGCAAGCTCTGCCATTTCCTTCATTAAATGCAAATCTAGTTTGCTCATTGACACCTTTTGTTCCCATCGCATCATGTTGCATTCAGATGCAAATGTGGTCTTTTGTTTTATTCATTGGATGTGTGCTTCTGTATTTTTATGTCTTTATTTTCCTCTGCGTCTGTACGTGTGCATTTGTTGTAGGAGCTTGAGGAGCGTCTAAAACAGGAACAGAGAGAGGAGTTACACGCTTTGAGAGATGCCCACAGACAGACCCTGGAAATCCTTCGGCAGCAGTCAGACCAGGAGCTGCAGACGCTGCGCTTTGAGCTAGAGGATGAGGGCAAAGCCATGCTGGGTGAGTCATATGCTCACATTAACTACAGCACCACACATCAGCCTACAAGATTAGAGCCTTTTATGAGGTCATTAAAGTCTTGTAGTATATTCATATACACTGTAATCATGAACGAAAATAGTCATTTTCACAGCTGCTTTTATCCTAAAGCGACTTACAGTCCACTTATTACAGAGCAAATCTTTTCACTCAAGGGTACAGTGATAATAGCTCATGGATCACTCACTGCAGGGGTTTGAACCTACAACCTTCTGGTCACCACCCTAGAGCAATTATACCACAATAAGGCTCTTAGTAGGTCTTTAATACAAGAAAATAAGTGTGTTTAAGCCTAAGATTTTGGTTTGTACTGGGTTTCTTTTATGTTGTGTAGCTTCCCTGCGGTCCGAGCTTAATCATCTCCACGCTACTGCCATCGAACACCTGCGACAAGTCCATTTGAAGGAGAACAATGCTGCCAAACGAGAGCTGGATGACACTATTGAGCGCTGCAAAGAACATGTGAGCATTTTTGAAAGTTACAAAGCTTGATACGACACTGTATCTCAATGCTAAACCCAGCAGAAATGGCAGTTATCAGCAGACTTGCCATTTTGGGTTGATGATGGATGCAGGCTCTATTTCCAAAAGAAAAGTCTTTTTGGTTTATTTTTGTTCAGACTTACACTTGCATCTGGTTACTGGTGATACTCTGTATTTTCTTTATATTTGCATTTAGTAAGAAGCTTTTTTTTGACATCTCATGCCTTGCAGATAAGAACCTTAGCAACAGACAGCCACACATGATATGCTTTATTATCTTCAATTTTCAGCTTCTGAACATTTTTATTTTTTCATTTGAACAATTAAAATATTGTATTTTTTCATATAAATGTGCATAGTGTGCATGTCTGTTTTTTTTTTGTTTTTTTTTTGCCCATAGACATGTCATTTATGTCTGTAGCGTAAATAGATCAGGACATGCTGAAGTTTGATAGTCTTTTTAATTTATTGAAATAAAGATAAAATAAAATACAAATATTAGAAATGCTGCCTTGGCAATAACTCCAATCAGATAAGCTTAAGTTGAAGTACTAAAATTGCTAAAACTAGCTGAAAATAAAAATAAATAAATAAATAATAAAGCTAAACAGAAATATAAAAAGTAATATTTAAATAATACTAAAATAACACTGTTCAGAGTTAGTGTTTTGTTCAGATCTCAGTCATCATTTGTCATGACATTCTTTTTTTTCTTTGGAACATATTTGGAAAAATGTATCAGTGCTTTTTTGTCTGTATAATTAAAGTCGCTGGGGGCTAATGTTTTTGCATTCTCAATGATCTTAAAAAATATCTTCTTTCATGTTTGACGAATGAAGTAAAGTCATACAGGTTTGGAACAACATGAGGGTGAATAAATTTTGGGTGAACTATCACTTTAGGTATGATCAATAATAATGGTGACCACTAGGGGTGGGCGATATACCGGTAGATACGATTAACCGGTAGAAATTTGTCAGCTGGTAGAGATTTTCAACACATGGTCTCCACTGTGGTTACACACTCACGTGATGTTGTGCTACGTGGTCATGAAAACTTATCGTTTGCACACATTTTTTAGGCATTGGGGTTTAAAAACAAGTGATGTTAAGCTGTTGAAATGCAATCAGGAGGAAAAAGAGAACTCATTTCGCTATATGTCGGCGCTGTCTGAGGCGCACGCACATGAAGACGTTGCTCATAGAGCGCAAGAGTACTGAACTGTTTTATTTTTGCCGCTTTATAGGACTTGAACAGTTAAATACACACACGTGTATGTGTCAAAATGCCCATCTTTGCAAGTATCCTCATAATTTAGGTGTTAAGTGAAAACAAACAGCTGAGAAAGAAAACATGTGTAACAGTATATTGGATCTGAGCAGCTCTTAAAGTGACAGCAGTCTAATATTCCTGCTGTCTGTCATTCATGTTAATCAGACAACAAAAGAGAAAATCTCTCACTGCTCATGACTAAATCACTTTTGTAACTTTACTAAGAAGAAATATATATTTAATTTACACAGTGAAGAATATGCAGTGTTTTTATACATTTGATCACTTAATACAATGTATGTAGCATTTCTTACGTATTTGTTCTACTGTAGTTTTTTGTTCTATTGCTTGTAATTAGTTTCTTATTCTTATTTAATTGCTGCCTGTTTGCTTGTCTTCAGTGAGCTTGAGTTTTTTTTTTTGTTTTGTTTTTTAGGCTAATACTAGTTTTTTGTGATATTTACAGTAGTGACAAGAAAAAAATATTATATCATAAAGACCTTATTTAAAGCAAAAATAACTATGTTGTGATATATATTGTTACCGTGAAATAAAATTACTCATATCATGATATAAGATTTTGGTTGTATCACCCACCCCTAGTGACCCAAAATCCCACATTTGAAGGGGAGTTTCAGTGTGAGGGCCAGAAATTTGCTACCTGTCTGGATAAAACCAAATGACACATAGGTGCCCTTGGTTTTAAGACATGGTCGTGGTTTCTCACAATAGAAAGGCTTGTCTCTGACTGAGAGGTGAAACAAGTGCCAGGCTATTATAAAATGTCTCTAAGCTAAGCTGCACTTTACAGAAATTTGAAGAATAACCACGATGAATAAAAAATGAGGTACTGAATTCTGAATTATGGGAGAGCTCTTACCGTGACTTACACCCCTTTCCCATTTTCATATTTGATTTATAATCTCCCGCTCTGTCTGTCTCTCTAATACACACTCATAGTCTCACTCTCTCATGTTCGTTTCACTTCAGTTAATAGTTCAGCAAAATTGAATCTCTTTTAATGTGACCTATATACATATTTTGAAAGCTCCTGGGTCTGGCACAAAATCTTCTAATGCTTTTTTAAGCAAATCATTCCAATGCAATGAAATTATGAAAACTGCATTTGCCGCCTCGTTTAGAGACAGTCATAAGGACAATATATATAACGTTTTTGTGGATTGCCTCTCCAGGAACAAGACCTCCTAGGGCGTATATCTGACCTGAGGCAGGAGGTGAGCTGCAGGAAGAACCGGATTGCCGATCTGGACCATGAAATTCATTCGCTCAATGAGACCATCAGCACCTTGACCAAGGAGCTGGAGCTCAAAGGGAAAGAAGTTCTGCGGGTGCGCAGTGAGGCCAATCTGCAGATCAGGTACCAACTTATTAGCATGTGTGAGGATGTATTAACCTTTTATGAGGGTTTTTTAACTTCTAGAACTTGTTGGGCTCTCAGTTACATGATTTAGCACCCATTCAAGCAACTGAAGATTTTGTTTCACCTTTTCATCCCGTTCTTCCCTTTTCCTCATCACTTCTGGTCTTTTCTCTTCTTATCTCTGTCAATAAAATGGCAGAAAGGCCAGAAACATAAAGAAACAGGAAATTGCGGTGCTCACGGTAATACTTTCATGTTAAGGTTAGAGTACAAATGGTGAACATTACCGTTATCCTGGTTTTTGATAGCCTCATTTTATGCAAAAAAGAGCAACTGACATCTTATACGTGTGTAGAATCTTTTTTGGCTTTCATGAGCTATTAAATTATAAAATCCTAAAGGTCAGTCTAGCTGAACCAGAAGCTAATTTAATGGGAGAAGAAAGCAGACGGAGCTATTTCCCACGCAGAAGCCCACCGCCTTCACACAGAGCTCTCTGATTCAGTATCATCTCAGATTCTTCTGTTCTGATGATATAAATGCGTCAAGGTCAGTGGAGGTGTCTGGCAGATATATACAAACCAATTTCATTTGGTTTCATTCAAATGGGCTAATTTCTGGCTCATGAAAAGAGATGATATTCTTTGGGGAACTGAGGGAATTTGTTCTAATAAATAAGAGCGCTTGTGCGCCTCAGAGCGAAATAAATTTGAATGTGTTTGTTGTCCAGAGTTGTTTTGCATTATTTGTCGACACTACATTCTTAAAAACCAAAGGGTTTTTTTGTAGCATAGAAACATAAAAAGAAACATTTTGGGAACCTTTCAATATACAGTTCTTAAAAAGAACCATTTTTTCTCAGTGTAAAGAACATTTCCCCAGTGTAGAACCTTTTGTGCAATAGAGTAGTTTCGTGGATGTTATTCATGGAACCATAGATGCCATTAAATTATCTTGATTTTTAAGAGTGTATGTAAATGGACAAACTGTTTTGCATATGTTAAATGATTTTATTTTATGTAGGGCTCATGAACAGGATCTCTCTAAGCGCCTTGAGAGGGAGATTGACGAGCTGAACGCTTCTCATAACAGAGAAACCCAGATCATGCTGTCAGATTTTAACAAAGCTCAGGAGCTGCTAAAAGACAAGATCTCTGCTCTGCAGATTCTGTGAGTCCCTTTATCTCACTTACAGATTGAATATCAAATTGAATTGAATATCAAAACACATCATTTTAATGTAATATCCTCGTGAATATTTCAGAAGACAGCTAGATGAATCACATTACCTCAGTTTCAAAACATAGCGAGCTGCCTTGATTTCTACTACAGTATCCTAATAAATAGGTCTTCTAAGGCTAAAGTGGTACCTTGAATGTAATTGCTTCTCATGAGATCATGGCCATGCTCCACACATTATGTTCACATAAAGTATTTTTGATGCTTATTGAAGTATTGCAGTAGAATCTGATGTTAGCACGTCGCATAGCAAACAAAATTGTATAACACATATTAGGTGAAAAATTTAATTAGATGGAGCTATTTTTAACAAAACTTCTTGAATGAACAATTTCACTGAGATGGTTGCAATGCATTCTGGGTTTGTATTAGATGTGAAGGATATATGTGTGCCTAAAGGAGCATTCACACTGACTGCAATTTGTGGCCTAAAGTCATTTGTTTTTGGTGAAAATTGATCATTTGAAGCAACATAAGTGACTGAGATGGCTAACAGTGAGAATTAACAAAAATCAAGAAGTCTTGTGGGAAGATCTACTAGCAACCAACAGTACAGCAAAATGAGGACCTTCGGTGATGTAATCACTTTTATAGTTTATAAAATGTCACATCAAAAGCATTACAGTGTTGTTATTCTAAAATACTAAAACTATTAAACTTGTTTTTGTAATAGAAATGAAGATGAAACAAAATATAAATATTTTACAAAAAACTTAAGTTGAACTACAAAAATTACTACTAAACTAAAATTAAGATAAAATGTAACTTAAACTGATATAAAAATTAGTTTATATTAATAGTTAAAGCTAAATAAAGCTAAAAACTAATACAATTGCAAAAGCATAAGTCTAAAACTAGGAAAAGTCTAAAACTTAAACTGCAATGAAAATGGAAAATATAATCTATTTTTAGATTATAAAAACTATAACCGTATATAAATACTAAAATAACACTGTGCCTGTGATGCCCAAACATGTTGACTAGGTCGCAGGTTTTATGACATAGGCAGTGTTTTTACTGCGGTATAATTGTTAATGTGTATGTGTGTGGAATGAGCAGGTTGGAAGGTACGGAGGAGAAGTTCAGGAATAGAGAAAGCCGACCGGAGGACCTCCAAGTGATTGCTGAGCTCAGAGAAATGGTTTCTGAGAGAGAAACCCTGGTCAAGAAGCTTGTGGTAAGTGTGTACCGCAATGGTCCGTAGAGGTGTAGCATCCCATTAAAAGTGTTACGTGTTCTAGTGTTCTTTTGCTTTTTTTTTTTGTCCCAAATCATTACATGTCTTCAGACAAAAGTCAATATCAGTTCATTGATTTTTCTGCACAGGGCCTTTAGGTCTGACTGTGCCTCCTTTGTTCCAGGATGACAAGAAGTTTTATCAACTGGAGCTGGTGAATCGAGAGCCTGGATTCAACAAGGTGTTCAACACCAATCCCAATGTCGGGGTCATAAACCCCCTTATAAAGGTTAGAGAGACACAGCCACACTGATCAAAGAGTACCTCTGAAGTCCACATAAATTGGATTTGATCTGATCGTAAAAAAAAGCACAAACCATAAACCTTTTTAAAAGGACTCCTTCTCTACAGTTCATGGAATCCATGAATATAATAAAAGAATACTTCAAAGGTTATGCCTGATGGGAAGTGTGTTTTACAGAGGTACCGCTGGAATGGGATGTTCTGCAGAGACTATTAATAGCTTTCTCTACTGTTCTTTTAGTTGATCTAACTTTTTCTTTCTGTTGCGTAAGTTGTGTTTGTGCGGTTGTCATTGTCTGTGTCTTATATCCATGTTCAAACATCAAGTTCTACCCTGCTTTCCAAATCATAAGTTCTGTTTCAAAACCTCATGTGCTGCTTACATAGGAGATGAAACCTCAAAATTGACCCATATTTTGCACCCTTCATCAGCACTAGTTTCAATAGAATCCAACATGTTTTTGAAAGAGGTCTTATCCTCACCAAAGCTGCATTTATTCATTTGTTTATTTTTTTTTATTTAGAAAAAATACAGTGAAAACAGTAATATTGTGAAATATTACAATATTTAAAATATTACTATTTAAAATAAATGTTTTCTTTTTGAATATATTTTAAAATGTCATTTATTTCTGTGATGGCAAAGCTGAATTTTCAGCAACCATTACTCCAGTCTTCAGTGTCACATGATCCTTCAGAAATCATCCATATGCTGATTTGGTGGATAAGAAACATTTCTTATTATTATCAATGTAAAAAAATAGTTGTGCTGCTTAATATTTTTGTAAAGAATGTATTTTTTTTTCAGGATTCTTTGATAAACAGAAAGTTAAAATGAACAGTGCTTATTTGAAATAGAAATGTCCTTAAGATTGTCCTTTCATTAAGATCAATTTAATATATCCTTTGCTAAATAAAAGTATTCATTGCTTTTAAAAAAATCATAATGACCCCAATATATATGCACACACACATGCATGAATATTATGCTATATAATATAAGATAAGCATTGGGTGATATAGTACATTTTCAATTTGATTGGGCTATTTTTTTTATCATTAATACATTTTGTATTTAATTAAATAAATGTGTCTTTATAATAACCATTTCTCTCACCTTTATTTTTTACTTTTGGCATGTTTTGGATATAAATGATACATGTTGTTTATAATTAATTTAATAGTAAAATTAGGTATTTTACCTTTTGAAAGGGGCATTGCACCTATGAAGGTCAGCTCACTAGGTTTTGTAACAGAGCTATAATCTGTCATTTCTGTTCCCTGTCCTCATTCAAAATGATGTTCATTATCTTGTCATCATTGAGCTTGAAGCTGCAGTTCGCCATCACCTCCAACTTCCCACAATCCCTCTCTGTGTGTGTCCTTTTAATGTAGCATAAGAGTAGAAAACCTGTGAACAGTTTCGCCAGCTCTCCGAACCTAAGCGTTGTTGCGGCTGAAGGGATGGCGGGCGGCTCGGTTCCGCCTGCTTGCCTAGAGTCTGTCCCCAACTCCCCCATTCACCACCACGAGCTCAGGTCTAACAAACCTCCAACCCCTCCAACCCCTCCGCCTCAGGCCGACTCCACCCGGAGGTGAGATTGTCCGAGACGTCCTTGTCCTCACAAGAGACATGCTTAAAACCACAGAACTGTCTTGCCATTGGTCGGATCACACGGTCTCAGTCCTAACGGTAGAAAAACCGTCAGTCTGTCTGTTGATTGGACGTCTTGATACGAGAACACGGCCATGTGTGTCCCAGTGAATTGTGGGTATGCTCGTCTCACTCTTTAATGCATCTTGCCGGCGAACGGCACACATTAAAAATGTTTGTATTTCATGCTACTTTGATGTGCATGATAAATTGTACGTACTGTGTCGAGTTTGACAAGAGTAATCACAAATCGGACTGAAAGTTCACCTAAACAGTGTGTGATCATTGGAATGCCGACGCAAGCATGCGGTTGATGTCATCACCTGTCATCACATAGCAGTCACGAGTATGGCTCCGCCCATTAGCCGTACTCCGCCCTTCACATTTCATGCATTTGTTGTTTTGTGGTTTTAAAATGAGCTATTCAAATGATGAGCAGCTATTCCTGGTATTTCTTGCCTAGTGAAAATCAAGCACAGGAACATGTTGTACGCAGCTTTGGGCCGGGAGATAATATTAGACTGTTTCTGGTAGAGGAGCATATTTTATTTATCATTTAAAAGGAAATAGTTCAGCATGGTGCCTGTGATTTTTTTTTTTGATCCTTGAACAAGGAGGGCAGCTTCCTATTGGTCAAGAGACACTGCACTGCGTGCTGCTGTAGTTACAGACATCAAATTTTAGGATCTTTCTTACTGCCGCCAAAGGTTACTTGACTATAGTAATGACTACTATAGGGAAATAATGTCAATACACATGTACAGTGGCCACAAAAAATATTTAGCCACTCTTATGAATTGGATGTATTACCATATTTTTCACTTTTATCTGAATGTGATTACAGATTAAAAATCTAAATATCTAACTCAAAGTATTTAAATATCTACCAATATTTCCTCGTTGTTAACTTTACTTTTCTATAAGAGTGTGTGTGATTACTTTTAACCAACAGTTGAGGTCATTTTAATAAATATAATATTGATATTTGCACATTAATTAATGTTTTGTTAAGTTTAGATGAGTTTACATATGTTTTCCGTATAAATTGCTCAGGATCACTTCAGAAATGACAAAATGATTTATTTAGTATGCTTTATTTACTAAAAAGGTGTAGGAGTACTTTGAAACAATTTTCATTCAGAAATTGTTTGAAAATTTCACAAATAATTACAAAGAAATAGCAAGTAACACTGAAGTAAATAGGAATGTGAAAAAAAAATTCCAATAGAAATATCTAAGCATCCTTAAATCAACCTAAATTTACTTGAGATGCTAAATAAGCAAGTCTTTTCAGTGAGTTATTTTCAGCTATAAGTTATTTTCAGAGAAACTGAACAATAGTTTAAAAACTTAACTTTAACAAGTGATTGTATCTTGATTTTAAAAAGCAGACATTTGCACTGGAAAACAAGACAAAAATACTGATGAAAAAGTTATTTCCACATTCTAGTGTTTTTTTTTTTTTTCTTTTTGTAAAATGAATTAAAGCGTAGTGGTGATATGTTGGAAGTTGTATTTTAAAACTAAGCATTGGTAAAATAAGACATTTACTTTTAGAGACTTCTTAAAAACATCTTTAAAAACTCTTAAATTTACTTTCATAAAACCTGCAGAAACCTTGAAGTTCAAAAAAAAAAAAAAAAAAAGTATGTATACACTTTGTCATTCATTGTGTTTATTTGAAATGAGCCTTTGAATAGCGTCCCCTTCCAACAAAGCACAAAAATGCTGATCCAAATACATTTAATCTCAATTTTGAGCAGTATGTGTGTTGTTTTATCATTTAAACCCTGCTTTTTGTGAAATATTTTGCTTGGAACGTGTTTGCGCTATCTTTCTTTAACATAAATGCCACTTCTAATCTATTGCAATGACATTCAAAGTGTTGCTTAAGTGTCTACATACTTTTTGCGGCCACTGTTCATTTTTTAGATAGTATAATCATGCAATAAAGTAGCAACTCCATGTGGAAGTGTTTGATTAGGATGTGCAAATTCTCTTTCCTTTAATGTTGCTGCAGTGTAACTGGTTGTGTTTGACTTCTCTGTGTTTTGTGCAGCCCTCGTAAGACTGAGGATTCAACTGTAGCACCAAAAGAACAGCAACCACAAGAGCTATTTTCACAGTACTTCTCCTTTTAAATTTTTCAAGACACTCAACTGAAGAGCATGTGAAACTGCAGTTTTCAATAGCCCATTCGTCTGTTCTTGATATCTCACTGTGAGTTTGTTATTTTCCCTTTTGATATGGGCATTTACTTGATTTAAAATGAGATGCACATTCATTTCATATAATATTCATAAATATGTCTTTTCTGGATGGACTAAAACTGTTGGAATACCAATGTCTTGCCAGTTTTGAAATAAATTGCACAGACACTTACATATATATATTTGTATTATATTGTCTTCTTAAAAGCTATAAACCATCAATATAATAACAGAATGAATAAATAACACATTTATATCTTAAATCTATACTTTATGAGCATGGTAAAAGGACTGCATGTCTTTTAAAAGAACCGTTTACCCAAATGTCATTATTTACTCACCCTCGTGTCAGTCCAAACCATCTGTTATTTTGCCAATAAAAACAAAAAAATTGTTTAAAAAATATATTAAAATACTTGTTGCTGTACCACCACTGTTTATACTGAAGCTGTGAAATTGGGCAATATGCATTATATTTGCATTATATTGCGTGATTTGAAGTCTTCTAAAGTCACAGAAACAGAATTAGCCTGGTGTGGAAATAATTTTCTCTCAGAAAATTAATTACAAAGAAACGGCAAGTAACACATTGAATTAAATGTGAAATTTTATGCCGAAAGATTGAAATAGTATTTTCTTGTACAATGTACCCCTTATTAATCATTGTTTAATTTACAACTTTGTATAAACTATGGGAAAAAAAAGATTCTTTACATTTGTATGTGTATTTTATTCAAAAAGGCATAAAGGTTTGGAATGAGGGAGAGTAAATAAAGACTTTTTTACATTTAGAATTTTATTTGTAGCTGAACTATCCCTTTAAATGCACTTTAAGTACTTTTTACAGTGCTTTTTATGGTTTTCCACTACTGTGACTTGAACAGGATATACACATGGCTTATTTCTTGCTAAAAATTCAGTCAGTTGGAAGATTTAAAACAAACTTTCTCTTTATTGGTTGTCTTCATTTAAAAACATCCTTAAATGACCCATTTTAGCTCTCTCTCTCAGATTATGTTCACAGAAAGTGTAAACAGACATTAATATGTTAAGCGTACAAGCGTAATTTACCTCAGTGCCAACATGCTCTGTTACTCTGTGAATAATAAATGATTTCTGGGACTGACCTATAAATTTTGCATTTCAACACAACAATTCCGAGATTTCTGGGGGGAATATTTACATAAATGCCTTAGCACTTAAAGGAATTGCTGTTTGCTGTTGGGAGCTACTTTTGGCAGAAATTACAGCCGTTTTGATGTTCATTCTTTGTGTTTTTGTGAACTACACCAGATGACTTCTTCTTTCTGTGAGGTCTATATCAATATACAAAATATATCTGAATTTACCTAACATAAAATGTTGTATGCTTTATATATATCCCAATACAAAACATGTATGAAGAAAATGAGATTTGTACTCATTCAAAGGTCAAAAATGTGCTTATTGTTGGAAGAGTAACGCAACAAACATAAATGAAGAAAAATCAGTGTCACCCTCGTATCATTTCGGGAAATTAACATGTGTTGCATCAGCAGTAGGACATTTGCAATTTCCAAAAATTGTCCGGGGTCTTGTACGGCGCGTCTTGCGATGGCCAGTTGTCATCTTTTGGTGTCACATGAGCAAGACGATGATGTAGATGAGCAGCAGGCAGATGAGGATGAGGGAGAAGTTGATGATGAGATCTTGTAGGTTGCGTTTGGTCTGCGGGTTCACTTCGATGTTGGACGCCCTCCGAATGGCTGAACGTGTCATGTGCTGCACCCTCTCCATCCTGATGAAGACTGCAGACTAGTGGCAGTGAGAGGAATGGACGGATGGAGATGGTGGTGCCTTATGGTGAAAATAAGAGAAATGATTCTATTTTAAGATGATGATACAAGTCTTACAAATAAAAACATAACAGGTGATCACACTTGGCATTTATAGTAAATCTGTTCTGATGTGGGGTGACTCTATCTTGATTTAACCCTCTGATGCATTTAGTCCACTACTTTTAACCTTTCAGGTTGTGATGTTGCATTCTTACCAATAATTCTATATTACTGTCCTTATTTTTTGTATTTATGACAACATAAAATCAAAATAGCTGATGAAAGTGATGCATCAAGTACCACTAAAATATTTACTACTGTTTTCTGTTTGCTATAGAGAGATGTGTAACACTATCAAAATAAATCATTTAACATTTATAAACATTAAGCTGTTTTCTCCTATAGGACGTAATAAAATATATAATCATTTTAAATTATATAATGTATTTTTAAAATATACTTATTGTACAATATTTCTAAAAACTATATATAGTTTTATATATGTACTATATATAGTTTATATATATATATATATATATATATATAATATTATTAAGAATATTAAGAATTAATATATAACATTAAGAATTTATTCTTATAGGATCAAAAAGAATTGATGTTTATATTTCTTTATTCATGTATTTATTAATACATTTGTATATTTTGTATTTTTATTTATTAAATTATATATTATATTTTTTTTTTGTTTATTAAAAATGTAAATAAATAAATACAGTATATGTATAAACATAAAGCAATTTATTCCTTCCCTTTTCCTTCATGATTTAATAATTCACGTATCAGGGGTCATGTAATTAACAATAACAAATATACTGTATGATGAGGACTTAAAAATAAAATACCATTTTCTGTAGATATTGTGCAAATTCAGAGCTTTCTTTGTGAGGGATTCTTTAATAATAATAGTAATAACAACAATAGGAATCAGATTGTTATTTCATTCTTTTTATTCATAGCATGCTTTTGTCTTGCATGTTTGCCATTTGGCAAAGTGATCTGATGAACACTGTAGTGGCACTCAAAGTTCAAAGCGTACTGACTGTCGTACTCTTACCCTCTTTAGGGCACTCGTGTTATAAGCTGTGAATGACACGCATTCATGAGTGACGGCCACTTGTCTAACAGCTAAACCTATTCTCTTATCGGCCGTCAACAGATACACATGCTCAATATTTCCAGACTGCACATGCTCAGAGTTCACATACAGTCAGTCGAGTCACTCTAAATGTCAACACTTCTTTAAATTATATTGTAGTCAACCATTGATTGTTGATACATTCTTTCAGCTCTCTCTTTAGTGAAACTGATGTACAAGTAATTCCAAGTAAGACATTCTTTGATTATTTTCCAGGAACAACATTCCTATTAACGAAGTTAATTGACCATTAAAGAGACAAGGTAGTTTGACTGCCTGTCTCTCTTTATCTGTCTCTCTATCTTGCTTATCCGGCCTCAGGAAAAGAGCATTTTGATTGAACTAGATTTAAGAGATCCCGTATTGCTATTAGGCCCTCGAGCATGGCTCTTGACTTAAGTTGCTCCATGTGGACTGGATAAACAAACATAAGCTAGATGATAAAAATAAATATATCTCTGCAAAAGCAGAGACTTATGAACTTGATCTCATTTTAAAGGCTCCAAAAGCCAGTGTTTATCAGGAGAGGCCCTGCATTCCAGTCCTGTGATCCAGTGACAATTATAACTGCTTGGCTGTAAAGTAAACACTAGCATTTGTGATCAGGCTGTATTGAAGTTTAATAAAAGCCAGCTAGATTTGCCTTTTGTTCCACTTCAAAATGCTATGATCTTCTGTACTGCTTGTATAGTAAAGATAAATAAAACATCAATGCGCATTTATATTCCTGTGAACCTATGTTACAGGTCATCAAGTTATTGTTTGACTTTGACCGTCTGTTTTCAGTTCGCTGATTTGCATGGAAACAAATTTTATGAAAGTGGTATTTCAGTGCAGGATGCAAATGTACTTTTGGTGTTGTATCTATAGACAGCTCATCCTCTGTGTCCTTCATGTTTAATGTTTTTAAATCTCTTTCTCCATTTTCTAATGTAAACTACATGCAATGTCTTGGAAATCTTCGGAATCTTAATCTTCAAAGCTAATATTTTGATATTATTTTACTCGAGCAGCTGTGATAATTCCATTCGAGGGCTGTTAAACGTGAGATTTAATTGATGAAAAGTCTTTTTCTTACCCGTTAAATGACAGCCGAAGAAGGAAGCAGTCCTTTCAGATAAAAGGTAAAGTGTGAAGCGGCAGGAAAATGTTGGATGTAGACACACAGGCTCTCAGGACACGCTACAAAGTTTATAGGAGGAACTGAAAGGGGTGGGGAAAACAAACGGGAGGGCGTTAGACTCAAAGGGAACACATCCCCATCTCAAGATCACAGGACGGGCCTGTTTGTATCTGCTTCATCCAGTGTTTGTTGTGATGACACACGACTGATAAGGAAGTCAATGCTGGATCATTATCCTTCCAAACTCGAGTTTATAGTAAATAGGAAGGAGTGATAGAGCAGGATTGTTAGATTTTGCAATGAAACAAAAATGTAATATAACAACAGAATGAATACAAATATGACTGTGAATATTACAAGTCATTTTGAGGCTCAAAGCATTATCACTGTCTATAAATTTTTTTTTTTTTTTCAGCCAAATTTATACCTTTCTAAAAATGTTAATAAAAGGTGAAAAAAATACTGAATTTTCTAATTCATATATTTTTATAAACACTAAGCTTTTTTCCCGTAAAATCAAAATGCATAATTTTGGGAAGAGAAAATTTTAGGATTTTTATTATTTGCTAGTATTATTACATTATATATTTTATTAAAAAGGCTCTAAGAAGTGGTGATATTTATTCTTTACTAGTGTTTTTATGGTCACACTTTATTGTAAGGTCCAGTTCTCGCTATTAACAAACCATTAACTACGACTTTTGCCTCAATTATCTCCTAATTTGCTGCTTATTAATACTAAGGTAGTTGTTAAGTTTAGGTATTGGGTAGGATTAGGGATGTAGAGTATGGTCATGCAGAATATGTGCTTTATAAGTACTAACAAACAGCCAATATGTTAATAATAGGCATGCTAATAAGCAACTAGTTAATAGTGAGAATTGGTCCCTATACTAAAGTGTTACGATTTTTATTATATTAATATTATTATATATTTTATTAAAAGGCTCTAAGAAGTCATTTTTATTTATTAATTAATTAATTGAATAATAAGTTTATTTTGTTCACTTTTATATTTATCAAGTATTCACTATTAAAGATATTAATATTTATTAATAATTAATTAATCAACTATTTGGTAAATCAGTAACTTTGCTTAATTTATAAAGTATGTGGTATATCATTATGCCATGCCACCCTGAAGTAAATTATATTTTGTATTGTCAATTTATACCATTTTAGGTCTATTTAGTCCTCATATCAGATATACAGTATGAATATATATAATCAAATACTAACAGATTTACAAAAGAACAATATGTATCTCATCACCTGTAGAAATGCTGATTTTCATTAACAATATGAATGTTATTAATGTCACAAAAACTTAGTTGTGTATGTATGTGTTCTTATACAAATGTAAAGAAAGTTTCTCTTCTATGTAAATAGTGATGTCTTTTTCACATTTACTGTGGGTTTCAATACATGCTGCACGTTTGCATAAATGATTTTATGCAAACCATTTGGGACTCGTGCCGATTTCAACAGCAAAAATAATTTTAAAATTCATTTTAAAAAATGGTATAGAATTTTAATTATTTTCACAGTAATAATTACAGAGAAAGAGCAAGTAATACATTGATTTATCATGAAATTCTGAATTAGAAAGACTGAAATGTAAAACGTACTTCAGTTATCTCTATTTACAACTTCAAAAATATTTTTTTACAGAATTGCTGTTTGAGATATGAAACAAAGATTGTTGATGCTGAGAAAAACAACAGGCCCGTGCAGAGACTCCTTTGTGTTAAGGAGCTTTGCAGGCTTTGGAAAACCTAAATCAAGCACGGGGTAAACATTTGAAAAGCACACCGCTCTTATCTAACAGCCAAGGATGCGTACAGGAATGCGAGCTGGTTGTGTTTTCTCTGGACTCGACTCTGCTGCCTTTGGCATGCCTCCACGTCTCCTGCTGTCCGGGAGCTATGTGGGACGCAAGTGTGTGATTCCACAGCATAAGCCCCGGTAGCACTGCCGCCTCTTCTACAATGAAAGTACAGTAATGAACGAGAAGGTGACAGTGCAATGATGTGTCATCACAGATGGATGAATTAAGCTCTGGATGAGGACGGGTTTTATCCCAACCCACCCAAAACCCATTTACTAGAGTATTTATCAATCACTCTCTGTGGATTTACTTGCCTCTTGGTATAAATTTAGGAAATGGTTGGCAGTTACACACTGTCTGAGAAGGCACAGGGCTCAGGATGTGCAAGCGATCATGTGGTAGTTTATTCGTTGTTTGCTTTTGCTCTCCATTTTCAAAGCTTCATCTGTTTTCTCACAGCTGCAGAGAGAAAATTGTCAGTCGACAGTGAAGATGCAGAGGACCCGTCAGACCGCGCTGTCAACACCTCTTGCTTGTGGCAGATGGATGGCTCTGAACAGAAATGTCAGGTCAGGGAAGGTGCAGCTTTTCCACAGGATAAGGAATGGGGCCCGCGTGTCTGACACGTAGCAATGGCATTCTGTAAAGGTGGCGACTGATGCAGTGTAGCAGAAGAGGCCAAATGATTCAGTTCTGGGTGTTTACGTGGGCTATTTCAGTAGGGATTCACAGCTTTGGTTGGGAAGCATTTTATGAAAATACTGAAATGCCGATTTATTAGATCTTTGTTGGCATGCAAAATCAAAATTGCAGACTAATGCTTTTCAAATATTTTTTATTTATAAAATTAAACAAAAATGTCCTTGTATTGGCTGTAATAAAAATAGTGTATTTAATTAGTAATTATTTCTTTTATTTAACATTTTTCAAACTATCGCTGTAGTACTATGCACTATACTTGGTCATGGTGGGTACAGTGTTTTTTGAAAGAAATTAAGAATTTTATTCGGCAATGTTAAATTGATCAAAAGTTAGAGTAAAAGCTTTTATAATGTTACAAAAGATTTCTGTTGCTGTTATTTTGAACTTTCTATTCATCAAAGAGTCCTGACAAAACATTATCATGTTAAGCAGTACAAAAATATTAAACAGCACAACTGTTTCAACATTGATAATAATAATAAATGTTTCATAAGCAGCAAATCAGCATATTGGAATGATTTCTGAAGGATCCTGTGACACTGAAGACTGGAGTAATGATGCTGAAAATTCAGCTTTACTGTCACAGGATAAAATAACATTTTAAAAATGATTAAATTAGGAAACGGTTTTATTAAATTGTAATAATATTTCAAAATAGTGATCAAATAAGTGCAGTCTTGGTGAGGACATAAACTTTTGAATGGTAGTGTATAGTATAATAATACTTTATATAATAATACTATTTAATGTTTTCTTAATTTCATTACATTGTTGTTATTTTCTGTTTTACAGTTTAAATCTCCCTTATTTACATTTGAATATTTTTCTTGGAAATTGGGCTAATTTAAGGGTTAAAAAGTGTTAAAATAGCCATAAAATGCATCCAAATTCATAACAAGAACATTTTTGCGATTTTTAAAATTTCCAAAGTTTCTAAAAAGGTTTCTTGAAATGTAATAATTTTGTCCATTCGCCAGCCATTAATTAAATGTGTAAAACCAACTGTAGTTTACACAAACCTGTTTATTTTCACTACAAGTTTGTATTTAATCTAGCCTGGATCATTTTTCTACAAAGTGTTAAACACCTAGTTATGTTTATGGATTTAAAGGATGAGGGCATGTCATATAACCTGTCCATGTTGGCATCTTTCACCTGGCTTCTACCAGGTTAAAGCTGAAGTTTAGCCAAAACAGAGGCACAGCCTTTGTCATCAACATCACAAGATATGAGAAGCACGTTCTTGTCCCTTTTAAAATTTTGATGAGCCTATTTACTTTGCATCCCTATACATAATTATATGGTTTATTTGTTTCATTAAGCATCATTTTTCCCTACTGTTTCATCCTGTTGTGGTACTAGAAATGAATTCTTCTGTCCAGGCTGAAACTGGAAATAGATGAGGCCGTGATATGTGATGAACATGCAGAAGATCTACCTATTGGTGAGTTATTAGCAAGGGTTTCAGGAACGCTCACACGCAAGCAGACAGATTAACACACCTATCAACTGAAGACAGACGCTTCCCTCAGCTCTGTAAATTAAAAAGCTCTCCGGAGGGATTTGGAGCGATGGGCTGTGGAGAATGCCTTGAACTATTTTTATACACACACATTCGTATCTGCCCTAATATGGGAACCGAGACACATTAGCTGGACACAATATTTCTATAATAATCAAGAAATAAGCTTCAGCATTTCTTCATTATTATATTGCTCATTGCTTACTTTTAATCCGTTTCAGTGAGAAGGAACTGTAAGTCACGGTCATGCTAGGGATTTTCTTGTTGGATATTGTCAATGAGAGTCTCCCAGAATAAACTTCCTTTGTTCCCACAAATCCCTGCACAGGGATCTTTCCATGGTTGTGCTGGGTTGATCCTAGGAGAATCCCCCTAACCAAACTTTCGCTGCAGTCCCACAGCTCTGCAAATGCTCCTGCTATTACATGTTAAAGCAGGTGTGAGGGATTTTCAAACATTTGCAGAAGGATGGCAAAACTTGCGTTAAACATGTTTAGAAAATGACCTCACGGATGTCTGATTACAGCAGCTTCCAAAAAAGGCTGTGCTGGTGGTACATTTTTGTTTGTTACATCAAAATGTGTTTGTTTTTCTATTCATGATTCTAGGATGGCCTCAGATGACACATCCGCCTGCCAAAAAGCAGGGGTGGAGGACCCTGTGTAGTATATCCCAGTCACATGCCGCCCATAAAACATGTTTTCCCAGACCTCATGAATTTAAGCAGCAGTATGGAATGATTGTTATGATGTAGGGATTGGTTTTGGCTCAGAGTAAATCCAAATTATTAATCCACTGATACTCAGTCTGGACAGTGCTGTCATCGTCCTGTCTTGGATTGGTGAGAAGCGGCAGCAGACAAATTGCTCCATATAAAAATTAATATTATAAAATGTAATTATTAATGATTTAGTTAATTAGTTAGAGGCATCAATTACATTTTAAAATATATTTAAATATAATTCCTTTGTTTTAAATTGTAATAATATTTTACTGCATTTTTATCAATAAAACCCTGGTTAGCATAAAAGGCTTATTTCAAAACATTAAAAAACTTATCTAAAATATGTTTAAGTCAACATTAATCAGCATTCGCAACCTATATTTTACTAGGGTGTAGGATCTTAATTTTATCCATCAGGAATAGATTGGATTACGAAAAGTAATGATGTTATAACAAAATGTTATAACATTAATGTTAAGTTTGCAGATTTCGGAGGACTACTCCACTTATGAAACACATAGCTAATGGTTAGCTAATATTATTTTTCTATAGGTGACATCAGCTAAAAAAAAGGAAAGACACTGTAGTAAAGTAAATAGGGTCAATTCTTATTGACTTATAAATGAAGTCACACTCAGATAGCTACATGCATCTATATATGCATAAATCTTACCTGTAATTGACATCAAATAACCTTTAATGATATAGCATTATTGGGGTCCAAATACCAAGCGAATAATACATCATAACTCTAACTCTAATATTCATGCTGTGCTCTTTTGAACTAACCGTGTGGTATTTTAAGCCTGGCGAGGAGACAACTTGGACAAAGTCAGTGGAAAAACATTTCTGCTATTTATAAGATCTGATTAAAGGGTCAGAGCTTCTCATGTGCTAAACACATAAACAAGTACATCTAGTTCATTGTCACATCACAGGGTCACTCGCAGGGGGTTTGTGCAGCCCTTCACAACAGGACCTGTAGCTTAATTAGACACATTACTGAAAGTCCTCTCATTTGAGAAGTGAGCAGGCATCATGGTCCTCCTGCCGCATGAATGTTTTGCATGCCACATGCATGCATTAACTCACAAAAGGCAAATGATCAGCACCACTATCTCTAGTTTAATCAAAATGAAGGCAGTCCTGGTCCTCAGTAAATGTCAGCTTGTTTTTATAGGTTATATAAGCAAATCTCTTGTGTAAACATGCAGCGTTTTGGAATCCTTAATGTTCTGTAACACAGAACTTGCATGAATACTCTTAAAGGAAAAGTTCACCCAAAAAATAAAATTCTGTCATTATTTACTCACCAACATCCTAAACAAAGTGTAAAAACTGGATTAGAGAGACAGTATTTATAATGTATCGGCATTCTGGATGAGCATAGGAATATATATTTACTATAAAAATGGGATATATGTGGTGGGGCACAGGAAAGATCATAAGCATGTGTTTATTATGGCAAGTTTTCACAAGAAGTGCATTAACAATGACTTATGGCAGACCACTACTACTTTGAGAAATGATACTATAAAGATAGATAAATGTGTCTTATCATGCATAAAATGATTATAAAAGGTACACATGATAATTCATCTTTGACATTAGTTAGAGCAAAGCATCGCCTCCTAGAGGGAAAGTCAGGTAAACCTTTCATAACCTGAAAGAATAACATGATGTTGATGGCTACTGCAAATCATTAATTGTGATTTTTGTTTGGTTTTACAAACCCAGGAACCAGTTGAAATTATTTTCGGGCATTATGTTACTGTTAGGAGTTGGGACTTCAGTTTGGTTGTGTTCTGTTTCATCTATCTGTTCCTGTTTTCCCTTATTTGGTTTTGTTCCGGATTTCCTTATTAGTTCCTCATTAGTTAATCATCGTGTAGTCATTTCACCTGGGTTTATTCAATCATCTCGTTTACTCCTTTGTTTCCATTGCTTTATAAGCATTCTGTTTGGTTTGTTAATTTGTCCAGTCTTAACGTTATGTTGATGCTTTTCCTGGTTGTTGTATTATTGTTATTATTAAAAGACTACATTTACCTACCTGCTGTTTCCACGCCTTTCCTAAAGGAGCGTTCCGTAACAGAATACTGGACCGACACCGAAAATGCTTACGGCTGAGGACAAGCTGTGGGGCTTGCGGCAGGCTGGCCGGAAGCTGGAACGGTATGTGGAAGATTTCATTGAGCTCGTTCACCAGCTGAGCTGGCCTGACGCTGCTTTGGGTGCGTGCTTTCAGCTGGGGCTGGACAGCGAGACTATCCGAGTTGAGCTTCCCGTTTTTGATTTCTCCCTAGTTGAATTGATTAATCTTATTCTATTTCTTAATGGTTCAAATTATGAAGTTGTTGAAAAGGAAGAATTCCCGTCTCGCTGCCCAGTTCCCGCTGAGGCACGTCACGTCAAGCCAGCTCACCACACGCCAAGAACCTCCACATACTGCACCAACGGTCCTAACGGCCTGTCCAGCCCCAACCATCCTCCTACCATCTACAGCTCCATCCTGCTCCTCAGCCCAGCGCCGCTGCCATCCTCAGCGAAGTCAGTGCCGCCGCCGCCCGCGGCGAAGATGGTTCCGCCGCCCGTGGCGAAGATGGTTCCCCCACCGGCCCAGAGTATGGCAAGCCCAGTACCGGCTCCTTGACAGCGCCCTCCAGTGCCTGCTCCTCGCAAGCACCCTCCTGCGCCTCTGCTGGTCCCGTCCAGCTCTCCTGCGCCTCCGCTGGTCCCGTCCAGCTCTCCAGAGCGCCCCCAAGAGTCCGCGCTTCCAGAGCGCCCCCAAGAGACCGCGCTTCCAGAGCGCCACCAAGTGACCGCGCTTCCAGAGCGCCCCACAGACCCTGCTCCTCCAGAGCACCCCACAGAACCCATTCCTCTTGAATGACTCCCAGAGGGGAACTTCCCAAAGAAAATTTTGGGGGGGGGGGGCCATATACCCTCTGCCTGTGTGGCCGGGCCTAGGGCCAAGGCCACGGAACTCCCTGATCCGCCTTGGGCTCCTGAAAGGATAATACGGCCATGGCCTCCAGAGTCTCCTGATCCGCCATGGCCGTCCGAGCCCCCTGATCCGCCATGGCCGTCCGAGCCCCCTGATCCGCCATGGCCGTCCAAGCCCACTGACCCTCCATGGCCTCCCGAGTCCACTGTCCCGCCATGGCCGCCGGACTCCCCTGATCTGCCATGGCCGCCGGACTCCCATGACCCGCCCTGGAGGCCTCCCTTGTCCCGGTCCTGCAGTGGCCTCCAGGGTGCCCGCCCTCCCTCCCCGGTAGAACTGTTGCGGCACGGGACGCACCTTCCGGGAGGGGAGAGTAATGTTAGGAGCTGGGACTTCAGTTTGGTTGTGTTCTGTTTCATCTGTCTGTTCCTGTTTTCCCTTATTTGGTTTTGTTCCGGTTTTCCTTACTAGTTCCTCATTAGTTAATCATCGTGTAGTCATTTCACCTGTGTTTATTCAATCATCTCGTTTACTCCTTTGTTTCCGTTGCTTTATAAGCATTCTGTTTGGTTTGTTAATTTGTCCGGTCTTAACGTTATGTTGATGCTTTACCTGGTTGTTGTATTATTGTTATCATTAAAAGACTACATTTACCTACCTGCTGTTTCCACGCCTTTCCTAAAGGAGCATTCCGTAACAGTTACAGATGATGTTGATATGGATAGGAAACCAATCAACCTTAGCCAGGTTATAGCCATATTTAATTTTTGACAGGAATGAAAACAAGGCTGAGGGATATTAGTACAGTATGTTCAGTGGACTGTACCGTTGTTTAACAACATACTGACTGTTCAGCTGACGAAATGTCTTTCTGAAACAAGCTTTTACTAGATGATAACTACATAAAACAGTTTTGAAAGATGTAAGTTGGCGAAAATAACATGATGTAGGACCTTCATCCGTGTTCAGTTCAAAATGGCATCTATCTAACCTGACTAAGGTCTATTGTTTTCAGCTGAATGAATCTCTTGCTGTTAACTCTTGCTATTCTCAATCTATACCTGTCTGTATGGTTATACATTATCTTAGATATGGCGAATCTGGCACTAAATACCTTTACATACTATAATGAGTGCTTTGTTATTGATAAAATTCACACTTTTCCTTCACTGGAAGTGATAGCAATTACACTTTAACCATTAAATAAACACTGCCTTGAATCTATGACAACTGTAAAGATAAGAACTTCTACACTTTATAATCAAGTGGCCATAGTTCAGTCTGCTTAATCTGTTTTCATGGTAATATATGACACATACTTCGAGCCTTCTTATGAAATGCCTGTTTCCGTCTGGTTTCTAGTCAGACACACCTGAGCCACACGGAACAGGTGACCACAGACTTTGAGGGACTGTTAAAGGGCCAGTGTCCCACGATGGTTACATGCTACAGATCGATAATTAAGTTGTTGGGGAAATCCACTACTGTCATGTGAACATTGACACTGTATTTCTGTGCAGGGTGTGTTTTGAATCCAGAAGGTCGGTGCATGTGAAATGGAAAAGATTTGTTGGAAAAGGAAGGAAATTACGGGTTTACGGTTTCTGTCAGCGCTACTATTTCTGCTTATTTCTCTCGAAGCTTCATCATGTGACAAATGGCTTCTTGATGTCTCAGTACACCCCATGGTAAGACTTTTAAGATTTGTTAATATGCGTCTGGACTAGTATTGATTTTTTTTTCTCATTTACTTGAGCTAATGTCTGAAATATTGTAATTCTAGACAGCCAGAAGTGGCTTCAGACAGTGTATGGATGCCATTTGCCAAAGTGAGTAGGACTACTGCCAAGGATTTGTAATCAAGTTTACAATTTATTCGCTTCTTTCACTTCGGTGTCTGTTTACTGATTGGTTTACAAACATTTCTGTTCTTCCTGTCCAGATGTTGTATGTCGGCTCGCAGCACCTTATGCATCTTGGATCGGATCTCATAACATAACTTTGACCTGGGAGTCTCTGAATCAGTCTGGTGTGGTGTATATTCTTCAGTGGACCGGTCCTACTCTGTTTGGGATTTGGGCACAAGCAGAGGTACTGGATGACTTTATCAAAAGGAAAGAACAATATTTTTTTTCAATGAAAAAATTAAAGGCTATTTTAATGACTAGTAACCAGGATATTTTTCATTATGACATTATTTTCAAGCACATTTCTTCCACATCTCCCATTACTGTATGCCAAAATAATAAACTAAGCTTAAATCCAATTCAGGATGAAGATATTACTGTGATGTATAATTACAACTTTACAAATATGCACTACCGTCAAAAATTTGGGGCCAGTAAGACTTTTCAATGTTTTTGCTCACCAAGGCTGCACTTATTTGATCAAAATACAGTAAAAACAGTAATACTGTGAAATATTATTATAGTTTAAAATGGCAAAGCAGCATCATTACTCCAGTCTTCAGTGTCACATAATCCTTCAGAAATCATTCTAATATGCTAATTTGGTGCTCAAGAAACATTTCTTATTATTATCAAACAGTTGTGCTGCTTAATATTTTCGTGGAAACCATGATACTTTTTCAGGATCTTTTGATAAATAGCAAAGAACAGCATTTGTGTGAGAAATAAAAATATTTTGCAAGATTATAAATGTCTATAAAAGTAAATGTCTTTTGATCAGTTTATGCATCATTGCTGAATAAAAGTATATTTTATGGGACTTTTGTAAAAATTCACTTACCATTTAAATAATATATAATAATAATATAAATTATTATAATTATTAGTATATTTTTGGATCATATGAGATTTTTCACATTACAGTAAGCTACAAAGAAAATGTTAATTTTGGAATGAAATGTCACCCGAACATTTCTTGAAAGTTGATAAGATTGAACAATTTTCTTTTTTTCCTCATAGAATGTGACAGAATCAACTTACACTGTCAAACAGTTGGAACCTTTTACCTACTATAAATTCAGGGTCTGGGCCCTGATAGCAGAAACACAGGCTTGTTCTCCAGCAAGCCCTTTGTACCAAACAAAACCTTTTGGACGTAGGTTGAATCAACAGTTGATCAACAGTTTTTTACATTATGTTTTAGAATCAGTTGTTTTGAAGCTGTTTAATGTGTTTTCCTTCCAAAAAGTGCCCTCCAGCCCATCCATTAAGAGTATTGAGAGCATATCTGGAGAAAGTGTCGAGGTTCGCTGGTCTCTACCTGAAAAACCAGGAGGACCCATCTTGGGCTTCAACCTCAATCTCACATCCAGCAAACACGTCATCAGTGTAGCAACCGGAGGAAATGAATTCTTCAACACATTCTACCCGACATTCCATAACACTACATATAGGTAGTATATAAAGTCTTCTCATTGTTATATTTCTGCATGTTTATGAAGCATAGAATGCATTATTCAATATATTCAATGTTGTTAATTTTTATACTGTACTAGTATCATGTTATTATTTTTTGTTGATAAAAAATATTAATTGTACTTGACTGCATCTCATGCAGGGTCTCTGTAGCTGCCGTAAATGAAGAGGGCCAGGGTTTAATCGCTGAAGCCGATATAATAACACCAACACAAGGTGGTTAATTTAAGCTTACAATGAAACTTTTACTCTATCCTGCAAAAATGACCCTTATTTTGCCAAGTAGGACATGTTCCTGGATCTTTGATGGTCTTCGAACAACATTGCTTTTTCAGAATTGTAAATGAATAATTAACATTTTCTGTTCTAAAATATATTATTTCTGCAGTTTTGTGTATTATAGTCTGCAACTCTATATTTTTAATTATTTGTATTATAATAAGTATAATTTAATTGTAAATATATAATCCCATTCAAAATTTTGGTGACCGTAAGACTTTTGAAAAAAATATGCTATTATTCATTAAACTGAGCAAAATAATCAGTATAGAGACATTTTTAAAGTTATGAAACATTTCTATTTCATATAAATATTTTTTCAACTTTCTTTGCATCAAAGAATCCTGAAAAAAAGTATCACCGTTTCAATAAAAATATTAAGGAGCACAATTTATTTCAACATTAATAATAAGAAGAAATGTTTCTTAAGCAGAAAATCAGCATATTACAATGATTTCTGAAGGACACTAAAGACTGCAGTAATGGCTGCTGAAACTTCAGCTGTACGTCACAAAAATAATAAACATTGTCAAATATATTCAAATATTTAAATTGTAAAAATAGTTCATAATATTTCTGTTTTTACTGAATTTTTGGTTTAAAAAATACAGCCTTGCGAGCATGAGAGACTTTAAAAAAAAACACTAAAAAAATCCTAAGAGCCTCAAACTTTTGAAATATTGACATCAACACTGCAAAAGCATGTCAGTTGCCATTAAACCTAGCCAAAAATCTGAGGTTGCTGATCCAAAAACTTGTCCTACTTGATGAAATCACGGTAAGCTTCATGCAACCGCAGTACTTTCTGCTAATATTTCTCAATGCATTGTGTTTGCAATGACTTGAAATAAACAATAATCTTATTGCTCCATCTGTGATGACTTACAGAGCAGAATGGAGGCCGGTGGGTCTTTGCATCCAGATGGAACTCATTAAGAATGAGAGAAGAGGATGCCGATGTCTTCACTGCAGCACAGTGTCTCTCAGACAGTCTAATTGAGAGCAACATCACAGGTCCGTTCTTCCTCAAATCAATAAATATAAAACATTTCCACCACATAAGAGTGCCCACAGGAAAGAGAAATCACAAAAGAGAGTACTTCAATATCTCACTTGTTTCTTTTAGACAGTAAGAAGATTAAATGGAGAGTAAATTTGTCTCCTTAAGGTTTATTCTCTAGATATCTTAATACTAAATTCCCAAGATCAAGTTACACTGCACACATTATTTTTATAGCTCCATATTTTATGCCAACAATTTTTTGTCAGGAATTTTAGGATATTTGAGACAAAGTTGATACTTAAATTTAAAGTAGCTTTGAAAGAACAACCTTTGAGCAATAAGATGTACATTTGGTGTACAGTAGATGGTCCTTGCTTTCTGATATCTTGCTTTTATTATGGTTTTTTTCAGGGGTGGCAGTGCACTACAGTTCCAACCGGATCTATTTCTCTGAAGGGACTCGTATTTGGGTGAAAGGGGCTGGAAATCTCACTGACCTCTCAGATCTCAAGCTTCTGCACTCTGCCACGTTGGAGGTCACAGCACTGACTGTAGACTGGCTTTATGACAGGATTTACTATGCGTCCAGTGGTAGGGTGTGTATTTACCACAAATGATCATTTAGACAACTTTGAAGGTCAAACATCATGTGTTTTTGAACTGAATAGTTAACAAAACCACTTTAATAACAATTTAGAAATGTTCTGGAATGCCTTGCCCAATAGACTTTCATTGTAAGTATAAAATAGAATAAGAATAGTTCACTCAAAAATGAAAATTTGCTGAAAGTTTACTCACACTTAGGCCATTCAAGATGAGTTGAGGTTTTTGTCTTCATCAGAACAGATTTGGAGAAATTTAGCATCACATCACTTGATCACCAATGGATCCTCTGCAGTGAATAAGAGTCCAAACAGCTGATAAAAACACCACAATAATCCACAAGAAATCCACACGAATCCAGTCCATCAATTAATGTCTTGTGAAGTTAAATGCTGCTTGTCTGTATTAAACAAAACCATCTATAATGTGTTTTTAACTTCAAAATGTTGCTTTCAGAAAAAATACGTTCTCTATCCATAACATGCTTTCTCCTCTGAAAAAGTCGTCTGAATCAGGAGAGAAATATGCACAGATCAAGCACCATTTATGGGCAAAAACAGTTCAAAACAGTTCTAAACAAATATGTAAGTGGATTTTAATGTCATAGGACAACAGGGGATGGACCTTTTCACTGGTGGAAGCATTATTATGGATTACGGACAGAAGCGATGGTTTCAAATGCCTTAATGGTGCATTAGTTTCTGACAAATACACAGCTTTTCGTTATATATCTCTCCAAATCTTTTCCAATGAAGAAACAATCTCATATACCTCTTGGGTGGCCTGAGGGTGAGTACATTTTCAGCAAGTTTTCATTTTTGGGTGAACTATTCTTTGAAGGGCAAGTCAAAACATAACAGATGCCATCAAGAAAGATTAATAAAATAATGTTGTTGTGCATTCTTTCCCACAAAAATGAAATGTAGGTCTTCTGTTGTGGATTAGATGACTGTTTTTTTCCATTGGATATAAATCTCGACCTCTCCAGTGACGCTGTAAATATAATTGCAGATCCGTATAATGGGTAAGTGTCATAAACATGATTAAAAACTGTTTGGTTAAGCACCGTCTCTGCTTTTATATAAAGTTATAAACCATTGTGTAAACCATCTCAATTACAGTATTTTTATCATATTATTACAGATATGACACTGTAATATTTATTACTTCCAACCAAGGAAGCAGCTCCATTAGAGACATAAAGATTTTAGTGTAAATATTTAGCTAGTTTGACTAATTTAAATAAAGTGTAATTTAATAAAATTGAAAAATTGTGTTTGTCAGATGGCTTTTCTTGTTGATGAGCAGTGGAATATATCGTAGCCCTCTTCCAGACATCTGTGGCCAACAACATGAGATCATTCACATCGTAAAATCGCCTTCTGTCTCCAACTTTGTGGTCAGTTTCCCCAACAAGAGACTGATTTATCATGACAGAAGTGATCAAACGCTCAATGCCATATCTGTGGATGGATTATTTCCCATTACGCTCTACACAAAGGTTAACTTTGAAGCAAACAGCATTGTTTATGGGGATGATTTCTTCATGCTCACCAATGGTTATGCACTGTATAAACAAGTTGACCAGAGTCAAGTGGCCACCTTTAATGAATTCGCTATGGACTGTAATGTCATCCATAGTCAAAATGACGGCTTTGGTAATCTATGCTACTTTAGCGCATCGGCGCAACCTTATCCTGTGCCAAGAAGGCCAAGACAACTTCAAGTCCTGTTTGGATCAGATAAAGCCAACGTTTATTGGGATAAACCTGAAAATATGATTGGAGCAAGTAAGTGATACCAGTTAATAGCACTTTTGGATTGTTTTATTAGTAGGAGTTAGTTATTAGTATTTTCATAATTGTTGTCATTCATTTACTGAAGCCAGGTTTATTGGTTCAGATTTCATTTTGCTAACCAATAAAATTGCACATGTTGTCCATTAAATAAATTCAGTTTTGTTCCACACAGGTACATCTGCCTGGCAAAATTGGACTTATGCTATAAACTGCTCGATGAATGGGTTGATGGTGATGAAATTTAGTGGACTAACTGGCACACATGCAGCAGTCCCAGATCTGCAGAGTTCACAGCAGTACAGCATCACACTCAGGGCTTGTTCTCCTGGTGGATGCTCCAAATCAGTCTCATATGAAGGAACAACTCTCCAGCCTGGTGATTATATTGATGCAATTTATCATTTACCTTAATGTTTTTAAACTGGCCACTATTAAAAAGTCATCTTTGCTTTTTTTTTTTTTTTTAAGTCGATGAGCCCCCATATATTACTGCTGCCAGTGAGGATGACATATGGAAGCAAGATTTGGATAGCATTGAATTTGTGGAGCAAATGGTGTCTTATATTGGAGATGTGAAAGGTAAGAAACCAGAGAGATCATATAGAACATAACAATGGGTCTAAAAGGTATTTATGGTAACTTTTGGATTATTTTTAAACCAGTCGGTCTCACGCAAGTGTCCAAGCAGAATAGACACAGGTGTAGTTCATTATATTAACAATAAACATGTTCCATAAAGTCTGACAACAAGAACGTTTCTAAGACTTTTGCCTTCATTTTATTCTTTCATATTCTGAAACCTAATAAATATTTTGTGAAGTGTTTTGATTGAAAAGTGTACTTGAGATATATACTACCGTTCAAAAGTTTTTTAAAAAAAAATATTTTGAAAAAGGTTTTTATGCTCACCAAGGCTGCATTTATTTGATTAAAAATGCATTAAAACAGTGTTAAACATGTTATTAAAATTTATTATTATTAATATTTAAAATATTATTAAAATTGAAAATAACTTTTCTATTTTACTGTATGTGACCCTGGACCACAAAACCAGCCATAAGTGTCAATTTTTCAAAATTGAGAATTATTCATCACCTGAAAGCTGAATAAATAAGCTTTCTATTGATGTATATGGGGATATGATAATGTATTATTATTAATATTTAAAATATTATTACAACTGAAAATAACTGTTCTATTTTACTGTATGTGACCCTGGACCACAAAACCAGTCATAAGTGTCAATTTTTTGAAATTGAGATTTATATATCACATGAAAGCTGAATAAATAAGCTTTCCATTGATGTATTTGGGGATATGATAGGACAATATTTGGCCAAGATACAACTATTTGAAAATCTGGAATCTGAGGTTGAAAAATAAATAAATAAATAAATAAAAATACAGAGAAAATTGCCTTTATAGTTGTCCAAATGAAGTTCTTAGCAATGCATATTACTAATCAAAAATGAAGTTTTGATATATTTACGGTAGGAAATTTACTAAATATCTTCATGGAACATTATCTTTACTTAATATCCTAATGATTTTTGGCATAAAAGAAAAATCAATAATTTTGACCCATACAGTGTATTTTTGGCTATTGCTACAAATATACATACATAACAATTTACTGACCACAAGCACTGGAATGATTTCTTTAAAATACATTGCACTTGTTTTGATATTTTAGTTATACAATGCAAAAAATAAAGAAAGACTAAAAATAGCTATATAGAACAGCATTTTGCATCTGATTGCATATTTTGCAATGCTTCTTACTATATAACAAGGTATATAGCATGTTTTCCTTTCTTCATTAACAGATATGGACTGGTATAGTTCCACAATCTACTGGACTAACAGTTCGGGCCACATTAACTGGATTGAACTGGGTAATCAGTCGTTGAATGTGATGACAACGCCATCACCCATAAATGCTGAAGCACTGGCCTTTGACTGGCTGGGACAGTATCTATACTGGAGCTGTAACACAAATCAAGTATGTTTTTATATTAAATAATGCTTGAATGAATAAAAACTGAATAACATAATAAAAAGAAGCTACTAATATTGACACCTTTTTTGACTATGTGGCAGAAGCATGAACTAATTGTGAGATATCTTGCATCTCTTATCAGATATGCAGAGGGTCTGTATCTGGTCATGGAGCTGAGGTATTTCTCCAAGCAGAGCAGAAGATTCTCAGTTTGGAGATTGATTCATTGAATGCTGCCATCTACTGGACCACCGAAACATCAGTAGAAGGCTGTAGATTGGATGGAGAAGATTACCAGCTACTGGAAAAACTGAGTGTGTTCTCTGGGAGAGAGGTGAGGACAGAAATATACACATAAAGCATCAAATATACTACTCTTGGGCTATTTTAAAATGTAACTTATTCCTGTGATGCAAAGCTAAATTTTCAGCAGCCATTACTCCAGTCTTCAGAGTCACACAGTCTTTCAGAAATCATTCTAATATGCAGATTTGATGCTTTGGGAACATTTCTTATTATTATCAGAGTTGAAAACACTGACCCTTTTTAACAGAAGTGCAAATATTTCACACGCTGTGATTATAGGTTGCTGGTATCGCTTTGAACATGATTGAAGGAAATCTGTACTGGCTGGTGCAGGATGGCTCCCTTATAAATCTTTATAGAGTGAAAGTCAGTGGTGACTGGTAGGTACATATACAAATGTCTAATAGATAGATCTCATTAATGAATGCTATGGTCAGTGATCAATTTGGCTTTTAATAATATTTTCTTATTGAATAAATGTTTTTTTTTATGGTTTGCATAAATGATATTAATAATGTACCTGTAAAGGATGCAGAAGTCTAAAGCAGTAGAGTTTGCAAGATGGACCACATCTCAAATCACAGATCATCAAGTGGGCTACTACAGCGGACGACTCATTTGGTTGGATGAGAACAAACAGCTCAGGATTCAGGAGTTGAAGCAAAACACCAGTGTCCTTATGTCTTCCAGCAAAACAGTGACAGCTTTTTCTGTTGTACAGCAAATGCTGAAACCTCTCCCAGGTCAGCACTGGGTTAACACATGTATCGTGTTTTATATTGCTCTATGAACTTATTCTAGCAAGTGTTCTTAAAAGTCATAATCACTTTGTATGTGTTTTTGTGTTTCATGTGTTTTCCAGATGGATTTGTATCTCCTCCTAAAGTTATTCCATCTGCAGTTTCCAAAATTGTTCTTGAAGGGAATGACACATTTATCCAGATACACTGGGAACCCAGCAGTATTGACTATGGGACAGTGCTTTATTGTGTGGTGTCTAAGGAACTGTTGAGAAATGTGGAACAGCTTCAAAATGTACTACATCTTTTTCATTATTATTTTAAACTAGATAATGAAAATCCACCTTAAGATGTTTTTGACAGTTTTTTAAACACTAATAATGTATTTCCAAAACATTTCTGCAGTACGCCACCAGATATTGTCATCCTCTTAATACATTTTCGGAAACAGTCATCAATATCACACGATTCAAACCAGGAACCAAATTAAACATCACCATAACCCCTTTTTCGTATTGGGGTAAAGGGGAATCAACACAAACAACATTGATTACTCCAGGTAAGAATCCTGCATTAATCATTAAATATAAATATAACAAAAAAGCAGCTGATTTAAGAAAACAAAAATGCGTAAATTTGGATGAAAATATACTGTTTTGCTTTTTGTGTATTTTATTGTGCTATCTAATGAAAAAAATGGAATTTTAAATAGTTTTAAAAATTTGCTGATAATTCACTCACCCTCAGGCCATCCAAGATGTAGATGAGTTTGTTTCTTCATCGGAACAGTTTTGGAGAAATTTAGAATTGCATCATTTGCTCACCAGTGGATCCTCTGCAGTGAATGGGTGCCGTCAGAATGAGAGTCCAAACAACTGATAAAAACATCACAATAATCCACAAGTAATCCATAATACTTTTTTCTCCAGTGAAAAGGTTGTCTTGTCTGAATCAAGAAAGAAATATGTACAGAACAAGCACTGTTTATAAGCGAAAACAGTCCAAAACAGTTCTAAACAAATATGACTGAGGATATTTTTTTTTTATGTGAGAGGACAACAGAGAATGGACTTTTTTCACTGGAGGAAGCATTGTCATGGATGATGGATGGTTTGAAGTTAAAACGTCTTGATTGTGTGGATTACTTGTGGATTATTGTGATTGTTTTATCAGCTTTTGGGCTTTTATCAGTTTGGGCTCTCATTCTGACGGCACCCATGCACTGCAGATGATCTATTGCTGAGCAAGCGATGGAATGCTAAATTTCTCCAAATCTGTTCCAATGAAGTCTATGAACTCATCGATGAACTCATCTACATCTTGGATGTCTGAGGGTGAGTACATTTTCAGCATATTTTCTTTTCTACCTGAACTGTTCCTTTAATTGCTTTTTGGTTGTCACCCAGCAGGTACATCTTTAGACATGACATTGATTATTGTGATTGTATCAGCCGCTGCCTTTGTTACACTGATCATTCTCATCCTTTCTGCAGTCAGTAAGTACACAAATGCCACAGTTCCCTTTTGTAAAATTCTATTTCATCCCCATATTAAAACTAATGAGAGTATTTGAAAGCACAACATTTGCTTCCCCCCTTTTTGATGTAGTTTGGCACAGACTCCATAAGAAAAAGAATCATGGGACAGTTACACAAACAAGTGCACACGTCCATACAGATGTAGAGTTGGAGTATATTCGAGGTTTAGTTGGTCTTGGGAATGCCTGCTATGCTATCAGGTACACAGGAAAATCGCTTATAAACTAATGCTTCATTTCAGTGTGATTTTGTTGCATCTATAAACCACAAAATGTGTTTAAACAACTTTCCCTCATTTCCCAGTAACATACCCGCCCAAGGAGAGATCGAGTCGCTTCCTGTGTTTCCTAGAGACTGTCTGAAGCTTCAGAGGTTGTTGGGTAGTGGTGCTTTTGGAGAGGTTTATGAGGGAGTTACACTTGGCAGCCAATTCACTGAGGTTGTGCCGGATAGGAGAGTAGCTGTCAAGGTATACATACTGTATATAGCCTGTATACTAACGTGATTTCTCATATACTTCCACGGTGACTACCTATATGCTGTTTCAGCGATTACAGATTGTGATTATAAAATGTTTCACAAACCGATCTCTTCACAGACACTGCGAAAAGATGCGTGTGACTATGAGAAAACTGAATTCTTAAAAGAAGCTTATTTGATGAGGTAAAAGACATGTTTGCTCTCAGCATCACAATGAAAATATGATTATAATAGGGAACAATGGGGCAAAACAAATGATGATGAGGCCCCCTGGCCTAGAGCAAATGGCAGTGTTTGTTGTGGGGTTTGTTGTTAGTATCTTGGGAGAAAGTCAAATCTAACAGGGTACTTTATCCAGATGGCTCTGCTGTAAACTAGTATTTAATTATTTTCAAAGGTTTGGGGTCAGTAAGATTATTTCAAGTTTTTGAAAGAAGTCTCATATGCTCAACAAGGCTTATTAGATCAAAAATAAAGTATTATTCCAATTTAAACAAGTTGTTTCTTTTGCAATATATTTTAAAATTAATTTTCAGCAACCATTACTCCAGTCTTCCGTGTCACATGATCCTTCAGAAATCATTCTAATATGCTGTTTTGCTTCTCAAGAAACATTTCTTATTACTATCAATGTTGGAGACCATTGTGCTGCTTAATATTTTTGTGGAAACGTGAATGTTTTTAGGATTCTTTGAAGAACAGAAAGGTCAGCATTTATTTGAAATAGAAATCTTGTGTAACATTATAAATGTCTTCATTGTGACTTTTGAGCAATTTATGGCACTAAATCTAAGTAAAAGTATTCATTCTTTCAAAAAAAAAAAAAAATCATACTGACCCCAAACTTTTAAATGGTAGTGTATTTATCCAATTAATAAGCTTTGGAGCAGATTAATCATGCATTGTTTTGTGTTTGTGGCTATCCAGCCAGTTTAATCATCCTAATATCCTGCGTTTGCTTGGAGTGTGTCTGCTAAACGAGCCACATTACCTCATCCTGGAGCTGATGGAAGGAGGAGACCTTCGTTATTACCTGAGAGGAGCTCGTCCTACAGCTGTAAGGCATTGTTTTAATATATGAGGTGCTTTTCTTACTGACTAACACTGACATGTTTTTATATCTCATAGAGCCGTAAAGAGCTACTGAACTTCACCAGCCTTCTGGACATCAGTTTGAATGTTGCCACAGGATGTGCTTATTTAGAAAGAATGCACTTTGTTCATAGGTAAAGATGTGCTTATATGCCAATGCTCACAATGCCAAGGTCGTGGCTTTGATTCCCAGAGAATGCACGTATACATGAAATGTACACCTTGAATGCATTGTAAATTACTTTGGATAGAAGCGCCTGCGAAATGCATAAATGTTAATGGATCTAAATTAAACTATATTTAATATACACAGGGATATTGCTGCAAGGAACTGTCTGGTGTCAGTAAGAAGCTACACAGACCCAGAAAGGGTCATTAAAATAGGAGATTTCGGATTGGCCCGTGATGTGTATAAGAACGACTACTACAGGAAGAAGGGTGAAGGTCTGCTTCCTGTTCGCTGGATGTCACCAGAAAGTTTAACAGATGGGATTTTCAATAAATATTCTGATGTCTGGTCAGTATCATTAGTTTTTTTTTGTTGTTTCCATAAAGTGGCATCTTTGGTTCCATGAAGAACCTTTAACATCCATGGAAACTTTTAGTTCTTTATAGTTGGAAAAAGTTCTTTAGTTTATATAAAATGTCCTTTAGACTAAGAAAAAAAAACAGTTCTTTTAAGCACTGACCACTGAAAGGTTCTTTGAGGGACCAGTATTGCTTTTCAATGGTATTGTTGCAAAAAACCCCATTTGGAATGTTTATTTTTAACAATGTAACAAGTAGTATACACATTCCTACAAATATATTTGCTTATAATTTGCACATTTCAGGGCATTTGGTGTGCTCTTATGGGAGATTATGACATTAGGAAAGATACCTTATCCAACATACACCAACCATGAAGTCTTAAGCCATATCAGTACAGGTGCACGACTGCCTTCACCAGCAGGGTGTCCACAGAGATTGTAAGTGATATTAGTAGATGATTTTAACAAATACATGTTATAAATTGATTGAATGTGAAGACAAAGATATAATATTTACTTTAAATGAATATGGATATTATTACTGTTTTGTAGGTATAATCTAATGATGAGCTGCTGGAGCAAAGAACCAACTGAGAGGCCAAACTTTCAGTACCTTGAGGAAACCCTGAGTAAACTGAGAGATTATGAGGCGGATAAAAGAGCAAACCAGAACAGAGCAGCAGGTCATGTGAACCAAGCCTACCAAGAAGATGGTATGATCTTAATTTATGATCTTAATACAGACTTGTACACAGATGTACCTCTTGTGGTAACTGTATGTGCTGGTTTCTTCAGAAGAGGAGATCTGCACTGGTGTGGATGAAGATGAAGACCTAGAAACTGGACTGTCTCCTGTGCTTAGCAGTGAAGGACTGAATTACTTGATGTGTCGCGCTGAGAGCCCAGACAGTGTCCAAACAGACTCATCAACACCCACTGAAGACAGATAAGACTATAATTGCCAGTGCTGTGTTGAAATCGCTGGCATCCCAAGTTTGCACAAAGACCTGTGAGCTGGATCTCACTTTGTAATCTCCTTCCTTGTAAATACTGTATAAAACAACAACAATGAAAATAATAATAGTTGTATTTTATGTGTAATGTAGAATGATGAATAAAAAGCTATATCTGTATTTCCTAAAATAAATACCAGTAGTTGCAATTTCGTAACTGGTTAAATTATGCAAACAGCCAAGTGAATGAATGAATGTTGTATTGTTGATGTAGACTGTAGGCCTAATGGATAGTTGAAAGATCAATAAAAAGAGATATCAACATTATGTAGAACAACTAGATTTCTATTTCCTGAAAGAAATACCAGTAGGCTATTTGCCATTTTGCAACAGGTTGAATGAGATAGATAGATAGATAGATAGATAGATAGATAGATAGATTGAATGTTTCTACCAACCTATATTACCACTAAATATTGTGTTTTTTAATGTCAACAGATTAGCATTTAGTTAAAGCGATTCTAAAAACTGAAGATTATTGCATTGTGATCGTTGACTGACATCTCATGACGCCGGCACGCCGGCACGCCTGCCCTGCGCGACGTATGGTGCTCTAGTTGTGTCACGTGACCGCCCTGGGTGGAAGCAGCATGGCGTGCGTGAGTGCGGAGCTCCTCCACAAACTCTACTTTATTTTCACTTAGTTCGTCTTTACATTTAATCCATCAAAGGGGACGTGAACGTATTGAACGCTGGAATACCGCTCGCAGCATGGACGAAGTGAATAAACTCCAGTTCCCATCCCTGCCCGCAGCCAAAGAAGAGCAGCTGGTATGTTCTAAACATATTAGCACAATGCTAACAACTGCTGGATTACAGTCACTCTTATACAATATATTTGTTTCAAAGCAGTACATGTTTGACTAGTGTGTGTAAATGTTTGAATAAATACAGCGGTCTGTGCTGAAATATTTAATATATAATAAAGCTCTTTAACTAACTCGTTGCTGTGAAGAGTTAGCATGTGTATCCAGTAGCAGTGTACTAGAATAACAACAACTCAGAAGTCAAAGTCATGCATATCTCATTGCAAAAGACAACAAGCACAGTCAGGAAAAGTAGTATGGGTAGTATTTATTATGATACTGGCAGTAATATGTGATTAATCATATCTTTCCTATGAAAAGCCGATTGTGTTTGCTTTTATTTACGCTTTTAGACTTATTAGCAAATAAATCATTCATCACTAACTTGCTTTATGGTACAAATATTGAGTATAGTTAACAAAAAAATATTTTAACTCGTTTAATTAGCACTATACTTTACCCCCCATGACTTTTAAAGAAATAGTTCACCCAAAAATGAAAAATTGCTGATAATTTACTCACCCTCAGACCATCCAAGATGTAGATGGATTTGTTTCTAAATCAAAATGTATTTGGAGAAATTTAGCATTACATCACCTCCTCACCAGTGGATCCTATGCAGTGAATGGGTGCCGTCAGAGTGAGAGTCCAAACAGTCAAAAAAACATCACAACAATCCACACTACTCCAGTCCATCAAGTCCATTACTTTCATGCTTTGTTTTGGTCTAACTTAAACACTAATATTATAGAACTAATTAAGTGAATAAAAGCAAATATTATTTATAAATGTCTGTCAAACTGATTACTCATCTCTAGTCTTGATCATATGTATGGATATGCTGATAACAAGGAGTTTTATTCCTGTGTTGGCTGCAGTTTATGATTCTAGTGGTGAGGTAATACTATTACTGTAAGAATGCTTGTAAAGACTGATAATCAGATTTTGTAATCTCATTTCTGCAGGACTGGGCATATCCAATGAGAAGAGAGATGCAGGTGAGTGATAATGAACATAAACTTTGCACAGGATTGTTTATTGTTATGGTTTTTGTACCGATATAGCATTTGTGGTACAGTAAATACTTGTACATTAATATGTTAGTTCAGACTTTCAGTAGAAATTTTTTTTTTCAATGGTGAGAATTTTTTTTCCATCACCTTCAATAGAATTTTTTGTATATTTTATATTTGTTGAGTCAAAATCTTAAGTTATTAGACACATTTCATACCTTATTCTCATCAGGTGATCACTTTTACTAAAGCTTTCTGATGTTATGATTTAGGAAATCCTCCCAGGCTTGTTTCTTGGCCCCTATTCAGCTGCTATGAAGAGTAAGGTAATGTAGAGATGATCTGTTTTCATGCGTCATGATGAAAATGATCTATTTCCTGTAATAATTCATCCTCTCTTTCAGCTTTCATTGCTGGAGAAGCAGGGGATAACTCACATTGTGTGTGTCAGACAAGACATTGAGGCCAACTTTGTAAAGCCAAACTTTCCCCATAAATTTAGGTATTTTGATTTCTGGTTGTCTTTTGTTCTATATGGTATGTCAGTACAAAGCTCCACTATTTCTAACAGCTAATTTACTTTTTTCTTTGTTTATAGGTACCTTGTTTTAGATATAGCAGATAACCCTGTGGAAAATATTATTAGGTATTTCCCAATGGTAAGCTGACCTTTTATAAATTGTATATTATTAATACATATTTATTTGGTGTGCAATTCTTTTGTCTAATTTTGATAACCTGTTTTTCTCTTTATAGACTAAAGAATTTATTGATGGATGTTTAGAGACAGGGGGTAATGAGTGTTTCTCAATATTGAGCTCTACTTTTAATACTAAATTTAGTTTTCTTCCTCTGTTCTGATCCTGGGTTCAGTTTCTTATAAAGAAAATAGGTTTTCATTGTTGGCAACATTTATTTTATTATAATGTCAATGTCTTGCACATTTTTGTGTTTCAGGAAAGGTACTTGTTCATGGAAATGCAGGGATATCAAGAAGGTATGCTAAAACTAAAATCCTTAATCTTTTTTTATGTTTATAAAAATATTGTCTTTTAGCTGTCTTTTTAATTTTTAATCTCAAATCTCTTCATTGGTTTTTATTTACTATAATCTTTTTTTTTTTCAGCGCTGCCTTAGTTATTGCCTACCTTATGGAGACATTTGGTGTGAAATACAGGTAGTAATAGTACAGAAACAGTTAACGTATGTCCAAAAATATGAATACATAATAATATGGTTTGTCTTGAAGTTTGCAGATCGTGTCATATATTTACTTTCTTACAGGGATGCGTTTAGTCATGTACAGGAGAGACGATTTTGCATTAATCCCAATGTAGGCTTTGTTCATCAGCTACAGGTATGATTTTAAAGTAATCTCAGTATTAATAATTAATTCAGCATTAAGTGCTATAGCTGTTTATAAATGGATGTTCTTTCCGTTTTCATCAAGGAATATGAAGCAATATATCTTGCAAAGCTTACCATCAAGATGATGTCACCCATTCAGTTGGGCAGGTCTTTCTCCATCCAAGCTGGGATGCCAGGTAAGAGAACACTCTTTTATGGCCAAACGGTCAGTTTGTAAATATATTAATCATTTCTAATAGAGATGCATAGTGTATTGGTACCATACATCAGTTATCAGCTGATGTTATTTCTTTTTTAATCATGAGTATTTGATATTTAAAGGGGTCATATGATGTTGCTAAAAAGAACATTATTTGGTGTAATGCAATGTTTATGTGGTTTAAAGTTAAAAAAAAAAAAACATTATTTTCCACATACTGTACATTATTGTTGCTCCTCTAAGCCCCGCCTTTCTGAAACGCGTCGATTTTTACAAAGCTCATCGTTCTGAGAAGCGAGGCGTGCTCTGTTTGGCCAGCTATCCGGTGCGTTGTGATTGACCGAATACCTCAAGCGTGAGACGGAAATGTTACGCCCCTCACCATATTGTGATGGCGTTTCATGGCGCAACCACACAAAAACAATAAAACCCATTACAAACGAGGCATTTGTTGCATCCAGTGGGGACATAATTACTGATTATAATGACTTATACGGTCTTATATGGCGTTGCATCGCACTGCGTAAACATTACCATGTCTGCATTTGTGATTGGAGAAACGACAAACAACAAGCGCTACTCCACACTGCTCAAAACTCGCGTTTGAATTGTCAGTGGCAGAAATGTACTTACAAGCTGTGAGTCAGAAGCGTCAGACTGTCCTTGCAAAGTTGGAATTGCCCCACTTTATAGAAACAGCCTTTGTGTGAGCCAACATTGTAGCTTCCAGGTTCAGGAAATAGTCCTCCGTAAAATGTGCTGCACACACTCGAATATTTGCGTTGTACTGCTCTGGAACAGTGTTGTAAATACAACTTAAAGGAAAACACCACCGTTTTTCCATATTCCAATATGTTCTTCCCTCAACTTAGACGAGTTGATACATACCGCGATTAAGTGCGTGGCGCTACTATGCTAGCGTTTAGCTTAGCACCATTCATTCCTTAGGATCCAAACAGGGATGAATTTAGAAGCCACCAAACACTTCCATGTTTTCCCTATTTAAAGACGGTTACATGAGTAGTTACACGAGTAGGTATGGTGACACAAAATAAAACATGGCAATTTTCTAAGCAGATAAAAAAAATGACAACTATAATGTATGCCGGAAGAGCACTTCGCAGCACTTTGACCTGCGCAGTAATATCATCACTCCTGAAAACACGTTGGTTCTATTGACGGAGGGGGAGTTTTCAGGAGTGATGATATTACTGCGCAGAGGTCAATCTCTTGATCTTTCTTCCACTCTACATTATAGTCGTCATTTTTTGTCCGCTTAGAAAATCCCCACATCGTGACTATGCTAGTGGCGCCGCGCACTAGAGCAATTAAGTGCACGCACTGAGACGGGAGAGGTATGTATCAACTCGTCTAAGTTGAGGGAAGAACATATTGGAATATGGAAAAACGGTGGCGTTTTCCTTTAACCACTGATTTCTAGTTGTGTCCGCTTTTGGAAGCCCAAACAAAGTAGTTTCGCTTTCACAATGAAACAGCGTCTCCAGGACATGGCGCCGGCGGCAGCAACAACACTACAGCGATAATAATAGTTCCGCCTTCTTTCATTGCGTATACGTTTGGGCGGTGTTATGAAAATCTCCCCACATCGTGACGTAGACATGTGGGGGCATTTGAACGAGCCGTTTTGGGGGGGGGCGTGGCAGAGTCTTAACTTTTATAAAGAGTATCTCTTTGGTTTTGAGACTTTAGTCTTTGCAACTTCAGGGATCTTATCTACGCACAAACAGCTTGTAACACTTGTAACAGAGAGAAAGGAAAATTTGAAATCTCATCATATGACCCCTTTAAGTGTATATGCTCATTGAGATTTCCTTTGCTGTCAAAATTAATCTTTAAAAACACTAATAATTTAATAAAACTGTTAAATATCTAGCAATTTTCAAAATGGATATTTATTTTTCATACGGTGTTATAGTGTTGTGATGCCTCAATTCACTTGTAGCCTTTACAACAATTGTTTTAGCTTTTAGTGATTTTATTTTTTATTTATCTTGATAAAATAGTACTTATAGCTTGTACTTTTATTGGTCAATTTAAAAATGTTTGCGTTGTGAATCTGTTTTTGTTCTTGGCTCCGTTTGATTAATGGTTATGTTAGTAACTCATTTGTTAGTCACGCATCTCCTAGATAAATAAATGTAAGTTTATGATGATGAATAACTGGCTTAATTGTACTCTAGAACTGAGAGCTGTAATTTCTGCTTTAGTAATGTATGCAACTAGGGTCATTATACATACTGTGGCCGTTCCTAATGTCATCCATCTTTCCCTACAGGAAGTCTGAAGCGAACACTAGAAGAGGATGAAGATTTCGGGAGTATGCAAGTTACAGCAGCACAAAATGGATAGGCTTTACTAAAAAAAAAAGTGCTTAACCACAGTGGACTTTTTCTTTTTACATTTTTATTGGGATTAAAAATGTAAATATTTGTACAGGGGCTGGGAGGGAGAGACTGCTCCTCATGGCCCTTGGAGCTGGGGAAGATTTGATATTTTTTTCTTTTTCCTTTTTGAGCTATATGCACTGAAATTTTTTGCAGTTTTATAGTATTTAAAGCATTTTGCATTTGCAGCGGGACAGTATTGCAATAATGCACTTTTGATACTTGAATTACTGTTTTGTTGTTGGACGGATTTGGGTTGGGAGGGGAATCAAAGAATGGGACTGTCACTGCCGTAGAAATGAAATGGTAGGATGAATCAGTCAAGAAAAGCTAGGATGAAAATGGGGAAATGAATTCAGACTGAGGTAAGGAAAGACGCGTTTGCCATAGAATTAACATCCCACTGCTCAATAAAAGATGGCTACTTTATATCTTGTGTTTTCAATGTTATCAATCCCCGGTGTAAAGATATGACCGTTTATGACAGGACTGTTGGGTGTGGATAGATTTAGAACGATAATCCAGTTTCACTGAAATACATATATAAACGTGATTTATCACTGATTTTTAATGTAACATTTTCAATCCATTCACCCACTTGTCATTCAATGGTTTTACATCAATTTTAAAATATAGCATTTATAAAAGCACAAATAACATCACTGCCACATGTTTAGCTGTTGATTGACAGATGAGACAAAGCATTTGAATGCCAGCTATCAGTGAAAATACAAAAATAAAGGCATTTAGTGTATAAAGATATGCTTTCATTGCATCAGGATGCATTTTAAAATAATTTATTTTCCTTCATCTAGGCTTTACACATAACTAATGATTATCACCAGTGGTTAAGACTAAAGCCAAAATTGAGAAAATACATGAGCATAATAAATGTAAACCTTGTTTCTATTTCTGATCTCTATGTTGAAGACGAGTACCTGCAAGAGAAAGTGAAATCATTTAAAAACCGTTTCAATACGGCTTTCATAGATAGAACTCACTCAGAGAATGAAAAACATGATTTGAGTTTTGGTATTTTAAAGAGAATAAAGCACAGCATTAACATTAAGTAAAAGAGGGAAATACGCCTCATACACAGTATATTTGGAAACAAAATGGGTTTGAAACGGTTTGTTTTCCCTCTTAAAAAAATGTATAGAAATCTTTACATTAGAAAACATTCAAGTATGTAAGCCCTTCCTCTATACAACAAAATGTTTTGTCTTTTTCTTAGACAGGCCACAGTGTTACTTCTTGTGGCTGACAATGTAAACCACATGTTCTATATATGATCTGATTTCTGTTTTCTGTTTCTATAGCAAGGTATGTGAAGCAAAAAAAAAAAATAATTAAATAGAAAACTGAATAACTTTCAAAGCAAGTGCTTGATGTTGACTTCGGACATTTAGAAACATGAATATGCATATTGTTCTGTGTTGTAGTGAATTCATGACTTGTCATCAAATGATCAAGTTTTCCTTTTTTTTTTTGCTGGCTAAAAAGGTGCAAGTTGGAGGTAGTCCGATCTCAGAAAATAGAACAGATTAAGAGTTCTAAAGCAAACATTCTGTGATGTTCAAGATTCTTTTGGATTCAGTCAAAGAACCGGCACTGCATGTAAGTCTCGTCTGAAGCAGAGTAGCCAAACTTCTTATAAAACTCCACATTTTTCGGCGCACACTCCAGTGTTACTTTATAGCACTGCAATTTTTTGCTGAGGAGAGTCAATGTTGATACCAACCTAAAAGCAAAAGTATGTTTTGATACAGATATGTTGAAAGAAAATACAGTATTCAGGAATCTGAAACTCATGATTAAAACTATTACAAAAGTGTTTCAAAAAACCAAACTCACAGTTTTCCAAGCTGTTTCCCTCTGCATACGTCACTCACAACCACTTCTTCCACACGCCCCCTCTGCCGGGACAAAACCCCCAAAATATATAATATTTCACCACGAAAATACAAAAAAATAAGCTCAAAATATTTAAAATATAATAATTAAATATTAAGTCAGTTACCTTTGCACAAGCATGGATAAATTTGTGCTCTATGATGAGTGTTGCTGTGGCAACAATTTGTCCAAGATTTGTGTCTTCCACCACTATCACATAATAGTCTCCAGATTTCTTCATATGTTCAAAATTTGCTAAAAAAAAACAACAATAATAAAAAGAGAATATTTTATACTGTGAGATGAAGAACTGTGGGGTGTTTTGCATCAGGAACATGCAGTACCTTTGAACTGTTCTTCTGTAACATCCCCAGCCACTGTGAGCTGTGATAAGACCTTATAGAAGCCTAAAAAGGCATAAAGACCAACATATGTTTATCATGATTGTTTGAAGAACTGAACATGAGTGGGGAGAGTGCTGAACGGTAACCAGTACCTCTGTCTAGGTCAGCAGTGCAGAGAGGACGGAGGACCAGACCTTCTCCGGGCTGAGAGGGAGAAATAGGGGGCGAGAAGGAGACGGTGTTGCTGCTCCAGTCCAGCTCTTGGAGCAGAGAAGGATCAAACAGGGGAGTTTCGTCGAGCAACATTCCAGAGGCCCTATGATCAAATTAAATTTTATACGAATTTATCATCGATCGGGAATCCCTACCAAGAAATGCATACTGGCAACTATTTATTTGGACTTTGATCATTTAAAAACAATTCAAAGTCAAACTTCTGTTGACATAGTACGTTATTATTGTTAACTAAAACTTAAACCATAAAAAAAATTTGTTACTTAAAATAAACATTGCCTGTAATAAAATATAAAAAGAAAACTAAAAACTAGTTTTAATTCAGGGAGCTGCCAAGGAAACATTTCTCATTTTCATTTAGTTTAACTTCATTAAAATGATAGTTCAATTTCAATTTGTAAATTAAAATAATACTGAAATAAAAATTAATAAAACTATATCAACATAATACGAATGACAATTAAAACTTAAAAATAAATATAAAAAACAATACATTTATTAATAAAAACTATAATGGTATCTTAATGATACTAAAATAACATCAGGCACACCTTATATAGATCTTTCTTTTCGAAGTGTGTTATTATTACAAACCAAAAATCCAAAGTATGACATAGTACAACATTCAGTTAGATTGTTTTCTCTGCATTTTCAAGAAAAGAATATTTCAAGTAAAGAGCATAAAATAATCTCAAAACAGTTTATGGCAGCCCTTAATAATAAAGGCAAAGGTCACAATGCAGTGTAGAAAGTACACAATATTACGTCCAGGAATTGATTAGATTCATTTCATATTTTTGATTTCAATCTGCTGTTCCCTGGGGACGAAATCAACCCACATTCTCAATCTGTTAATTCCCAAAATACCATCCGTATGTTCAATCAAATGTCAACAGAGCTCGCGATCAAATTATATTAGATTCATGTAACGTTAGCCTATAAGAGCAACTTGTCATTTACTTACGGAGACATATGGATATCGACCGCTTTCGCTTCTATAAAATGTTTGAATGAATCCAGTGTTACAGAGATATTCGATGTTCCAGCATGACACACACACACACTTCCTCCTTCGTTATTATTTTTTTCCCCCAACACGTTAAGTCCCGCCCTCTACCCAATCACTGTTTGCTGTGTTTGGTCCTGTTACTAACGACGTCTCAATTGCCCAATCACAGACTGGCTCACAGTACCTCTGACCAATCAGCACATATATTGATCCGATAAAGGGCGGGGTTGTCAGTTTGCGTGTATCGTTCCCTCCTCCCTCTGTCTGCGTGCGTGGAATATGACGTGGCGTGGCGCTTAACGAGGGCGCGGCGCAGTGACGTTCGTATCCGTCTAGGAAAAGCTGTTTAACAGGATGAATCTCAAGTTTACAAACTGGTTCTGTGATCTTAGATGTGTTGAATATGAAACCCTAACACCGTCTGGTTCGACGGTGAAAAGGTGCCTGCTGTTCAAACCCCGAAAAAAAACATTTCTATGGTAAATAGGCTAATTCCTGCCAAAAATAGCAAACAGTTACTTAAGTTATTGTTTGTTACCACCGTAACATTATGACTACGTGACAAATTGATATGGAATTTATTACGTTGTTGATTGCTTGGCTAAAATAAATCGATATAACCGTAATTTATATATTGCTTGCAAAAAATAAAAATCTAAGTCAGAAGAATACACAACTTTTTGAACAGCTGTTAGAGCGAGAGATGATTTTTGGTCTTGTTACTATCTAGTTTTAAATGTGTGCTTTCCAGTAACCTGTCTTGCAGGGGTTAACTAAGGGGTCAACACAACCTTGACCCCTTGGTTTCTTGTCTTGACTTCTTCTAAGGACAGGCTGTGTAAACTGCATACTCAGACATACTCACCAGCAGTTACTGGAATTCATCTCTCTTCCTTGTATTGATTTTCTCAAGTGTCTAAACAAAAAATTAATCATCTTTTCAAATGTTTTTAAGTAACTTTCAATAGATATCTGCCGGATATGAGTGTACAGAAAGGACTAACAAGAAATTTGAGACGAAAACACCTTCCAATGATCCCAAGTTGCATCCATGTACCTGCACTGTAAGCATTTAAATATTATAATATTAAAACAGACCACAAAGCAGAACAAAAAGAAAATATCCCTCTCTCTCTCGCTCTCTCTCTCTATATAGTTGATTTCTTTATTTTAAGAATGCCCTCCCAAACATTTAAAAATGTAATTTGCATACAAATGTCCAAATAAGCCTTAATGATGTGGCTTGTCAGTATGCAATTAATTTGCAAACAAATTAGCAAGCAAGGCTTAATGGTGTGGCTTGTCAATATGGTGCACACGTTTAATGAAATAATGATGGAATAGACAAAGCACTTGTGACAATAGTAATTCCATAATGTGTCTCCTGTTACTGCTTAAAAATGCTGCAGGCTTCCTTAATAAGCTCAATAACTTGCATAAAAAGGGAAGCAGAGAGACAGCAGGTATTGAATGAAGCTTGCGGGAAATAGGGAGGCTGAGAGCACAAAAATGCCTGCAGAAAGCTGATATACTAGTTCACATGACTAAACCATGGATCATTACATTGAGTGGAAGATACAAATCATGGAAATACAGTCTGTTTGTCTTTAATGACTGTACATGGACAGAAAAATGAGACAGCAAATATTGGCCTTATTGTATTTTTTTGTAAATATATATATATATATATATATATATATATATATATATATATATATATATACAGTGGGTACGGAAAGTATTCAGACCCCCTTAAATTTTCAATTTTTTTGTTGCAGCCTGATACTACAATTGTTTAAATTCATTTTTTTTCTCATTAATCTACATGCATGCCTCTATGTGTAAGTGAAAACAGAATTTTAATAATGTCTGTAAATTTATTAAAAAGAAAAAACTGAAATATCACACTTACATAAAGATATTCAGACCCTTTACTCCATACTTAGTTGAAGCACCTTTGGCATCAGTTGAGCTTCGTCTTTTGGTCTGATGCAACAAGCTATACACCTGGATTTAGGAGTTTCTGCCATTCTTCTTTGCAAATCCTCTCAAGCTCTGTGGAGTTGGATGCGGGGACCGTGGGTGGACAGCTGCTGGGTCTCTCAGAGATGTTCGATAGGGTTCAGAGTCAGGGTTCTGGCTGGGCCACTCTGGGACATTCCATAGGTTGTCCCTGGCCACTGCTGTGTTGCTAGGCTGTGTGTTTGGGTTCATTGTCCTGTTGAAGGAGTGAACCTTCTGCCCATTGAGTTCACAGATATACAACATTTGGAGTTTTTTCCTGGTAAAGCTGCCTCAATATTTGGTGCATTGAGCTTTCTTCTACTCTGATGGTCCTCAGTCCCTGCTGCTGAAGAACAGTCCCACAGCATGGGGCTGCCTCCTTCCTTTGGCACCCGGGATGGTACTCTGGGTGATGAGCAGGCTGGTTTCCCTTCCAAACATGATCGTAAATTGAGAGTTCATCAAACCAGAAGATCTTGTTTCTCAGAGTCTGAGGTCCTTTAAGTGCTTTTCTGCAAATTCCAAGTGGGTTTCATGTCCCCCAGGAAGGATTGAGCTGGCCACACCGCCATAAGCCCAGATCGGTGGAGTGTTGCAGTGATGTTTGTCCTTCTGTAGGTTTCTCACATCTGCATATATGATCATGGAGCTCAACTAGAGTGACCTTCAGGTTCTTGGTCACCAGTCTAGACAAGGTCCTTCTCCATCAATTGCTCAGTTTGGCTGGGCGACCAGCTTTTGGAAGAGTCCTGGTTGTGCCAAACTTCTTCCATTTGAGAATTATGGAAGCCACTTTGCTCTTGGGAACATTCAGTGAAGCAGAAATTTTTTGTAGCCTCCCCCAGATCTGTGCCTCGATACAATCCTGTTTCTGAGCTCTGCAGGCAGTTCCTTTGACCTAATGGCTTGGTTTTCACTCTGATATGCATTGACAGCTGTGAGGCCTTTTATAAAGAGGTGTGTGCCTTTCCAAATCATGTCCAATCAATTTATTTTACCACAGGTGGACTCCAATAAAGGTGTAGAAACATCTCAGCAGTGATCAAGAGAAATGGGAGGCACCTGAGCTAAATTTCAAGTGTTGTTGCAAAAGGTCTGAATACTTAGGTAAATTTGAAATGTCAGTTTTTTTCTTTTTAATACATTTACAGACATTTCTAAATTCCTGTTTTCACTTTGTCATTATGAAGTACAGAGTATAGATTAATGAGAAAAAAAATGAATTTAAACAATTGCAGTATCAGGCTGCAACATAAAAAAATTTAAAAAATTTAAGGGGGTCTGAATACTTTCCGTACCCACTGTATATACAAGATCAGGTTTATTAAACCAGACCAATATAGGATGTGTGTACATAATATGATACTATATTTGTCATTTCAGTAGTCATAATGAGAATTTTCTGTTGAGTAAAGTGTGATGTTTAAGGACAAATTGCTAGTGAAACTAGAAGCAATCATCAAAAAACCAACAACATCGTAATATACAATGCCAGGTTTATGGAAAACTAGATTAGGAGGCAAGCTAGAGTGGGATTAACTCTGTATATTTTAAATTAATTAAATTAAAACTAATTCAGTAATTAAAATTTCGGGCAATTTGATTTCTTTCAAAGCACCATTGTTAACCTATAACTGTATTGTTTGCCAATTAAACTGTATATTTTAAATGAATTAAATTAGAACTAATTATGTCCCCAAAGTAGATCTCAACCTACTTAGATCTCAGGTCAAAAGTGCAAAATCTCTTATGAGATTTAAGTATTAATAATGTTTGTCTCCAAACAGGTTTCCCCGATCAAACAGATAACCCCGCCTCCACACTCATGCCATTGGTTACCAGTGTCACTATGTTGGGCTGAGCTGCTTAAATAAATAGAGCAATGTATAGTACCATAGAGACAAATCAGTTTGCAAATGCTTTACTCACTTGACTGAATATTAGAAAGTATTTTAACATTTAAATCTGACACACTTTGACTTTAAAATAACTCATAGCAAACCAAGGCTATTTGATTTCTCTCAAAGTACCATAACACAGACAAACCCAGAGCACCTCAGCTGCAACAGCCATTACAGAAGCTGTCCAGATACTGATACAGATCAATGGAGAGAACATGAACACAAGAGCCATGGAGCCAGAGACTTCCCGCTGATTTAATTACAGACTTTCCATCACTCAAAGAGCCACCGTTCTGAAGCAACATCAGTGCATCTACACTTGAATGATGGTCATGCGATATTATCAGCCAGATATGTTGCAAACCGGTGCAGACAATGGAATCATTATGGCTGCAGGAGTCTTTTACTGAGAGCCTTAAACTTCTGTATTACCATAAACAAGTCTTTAGGGAGGTGTTGAGACTGTACACTGAAAAAAAGTGCTCATAAAATGAGAGTGAAGCTTGTATGGCCTTAGTCTTACAATTTGACAATACAATCAAATGAAAAATTCATGATGTCCATGGTTGCTCTGCTGTGCGTCGGATCGATAGCACAGTAATAGCTGGTATATCTGAGACTTGCTTGGCAAGGTTCCCTCTTTTTGATAAACTGTGCCATGTTAATGGGCATACTGAGTTACTGTCCTCTTTCTGCTTGAAGATGATTTCTCTCTGTATACCAGATATGCAATACAGATCAAGGGCCGTGCCAGAGACCTTTGGAGGGCGAATTATCAAGTATAAAAGGGGCACATGGAACTTACGGCTTTTAATGGGCTGTGCTCCTTGCTGATATATTGCATGAAATGGATGCTTCTGTATTGATACAGCAGCAAACCCTTGAGAAATTCCCAAAAGAAACACTGAACAGAAAAGACCATTTTTAAGTTTAAGCGTTAAAAACATTTTTTTGCACCTCTTAATTACTGGAATGATATTATTATTAATTCAGTTGTTATTGAGTTTACAGGGTATGGTGATTTTGCTGTTATAAACACTACTGTTGTTTATTGTAGAAAAAAATATTCCTGTCTTATTTAAATAAATTTATTCTAATTCTGTTTTTTGAATTTATTCATTTTTAAATGATTATAAAGCAAGTTGATAAGTATAATTCGGAGGGCCGAGAAAATCAGTATAAGCCTGCTTTACAGTGTTGTGATAATTGTTTAAGGCATTCTACTTTTTTAAATAAACTGTAATAATGGTTCAAAGTATTAATGGTTTTTAGTCAGATAACATAAAAAGACAAGACACCTCGGCGCGCTTTAAACTTTCCCAATTAAACGGCAGGGCAAAGAGAACAAACGCCTTTATTTTCATTGCTGTGTAAGAACCCCTATTCGCTGCATTTGCTAATATTAATAAAGTGTAAATTTGTCCCCGCATTATTCAAGCTTGAGCTTGGTGTTTTCACATAGAGGTTTCGATTTAAATCCTAGATTTAAATTAAAGAACGTGACCTGACGTTTCATTCGTGAAAATGTGAGGAGATGAATGTCAGGAGCTATACACTCTCGTGCAGTGCCTTCATTCCCATGAAGCCGGGGGCGCTCATATGAAACTTGGCTATCGCTATAGCTGAGCTGAATAAAAGCAGAAACGTTTTTACACGAAGCAGAACGTGAAGACAGTAAACACACGATTGCGAAAAATATATGGTTTATGTGTGTTTTTCAAGTTATGGTCAGTTATTAAATAAATAAACTATGAAAAAATGCATTACTGATTGACATATCATTTTGTATAGAAACTATAAAATATATTTCCTGAATTATTCTGTGATAAAAATGGGAAAAAGCGTGTTCGTAGTAGCCTTTATAAACCAATCATAAAATTTATCGTGGAAAGCACTTTTACAAAATATTGCAACCCCTTGCCAATAACATGACAGGCTACACACAGCAACATAAAAACATCTTCACGCCGTTCTCGTAAAGCTAATAATAATTCAATAATATATGTTTACATTTTGCTCGCTGAGATCTCCCGCCGGCAGCCGCGGACGTTACTGAAAGGCATCCTAAAGGCGTGCCTGAGCGACGAAGTTGTCCCGGATGAGATCGTCAGGTGAAAGGTCATCATGTGGATAATTTAATTTACGGCTAAACTATTATTAATTAATTTTACTAATAGTTAGATTGGGCAGGCCTTCACAAAAGGGCGTTTAATTACAATAAATAAATAAATAAATAAATAAAATTACCTTGACAAAAGGGCACTTTGGGCATCAAGGGGAAAAGGGGCAGGTGCTCAAGCACCCACCGCCCCCCCCTCTGCACGTGCCTGCTACAGATTTGTGCACATATGTGATACAGGAGATTCTTCTCCCAGTTGTCTGATCCTGTTACTTCTTCCAGCTAAACATGCTTCACTTCTGCTCTGTGTGGTCTGGTGGGACTCCAAATTTAGTCCGAGTATTTGATAGAAGCAGTAAAATTCTGGTAATTCATGGGGCAGGAAGGTTATAAGTGATGCTGTCTGCCAAGTGAGAATACACTTGGAAATGATAAATAAAAGTAAATAATGCTGAAAGATGTCAATTATTTATTGTAGCTTTTTGTTAATTCCTGGAATGCAGCTAAATGCATCTTTTTTATTCTAATATACTGTTTTTTTTTTTTAGGTCAAACAAACAACATCAGGTAAGCAGGTAAGTTTAATTTTTTTGTGGTTTTGTAGTCCTATTACTCCCTTCTCAACATGCACTGGGGCATGAATAATTATGGTTGTATTGTTTGTTTGCCAGTTTATTTTACACTGTTGTTTATTTTTTTCGTCAAGTTTTGTAACTTTTAATATTGTGATGTCTTGATGTGTTTGTTCCTTTACTTGTTTGTTCCTGTGTGTGGAATTGGAGATATGCTGAAGAATGTTGATAACCAAACCAAAATGTTGCTAGCCATTGACTTATATAGTACGTAGTATGGTTTAAAAACATTCTTCAAAATATCTTCTTTTGTGTTTGACAGAAGAAGGAAATTCGTACAGGTTTAAAACAACATGAGGGCGAGTAAATTATGACAAAAAAAAACAACTATCCATTTAATGTCTGTTAAATTCTACAACATGAAGAGAAAATAATATTATAAGAGAAAGGACTGAATACATAACAGTTCTTCCTTGTTCTTACATCTGTAAGGCATGAAAGGGGGTTAAGTGGAACAACTGAATCATTTGTGCCTCTACACATTGATCCGATCAAACACTTTTAACAGATCACAAGAGAATTCATCACTCAATTTCTTGGATGCCATCCTGCTGGCCTCACACACTTAAGAGAGAGAGACTGATTACAGTGCAAATGTAAGAAAACAAGATGCACAGTGTTCTTCTGAATAATTCATAGCTATACAGTAGCATGCCTGTGATATTAAATAAATGAGAGGAAAATATTTTAACGTTTCAGAATGACATCACCTAATGACTTCACAGCCATAATGAATTATTGAATTTATTTTGTAATCCATTTAGCAGGCCGGAAATGCACGATATTACTCTTGATATTTGATACTTTCTGGGTGATACCAGGAATGGACCCTTGACCAGCATCTGAAATGGGTGTCAAAAATTGCCTTTGTGCTTGCAAATGTTTGCCGGATGTTCCCAAATTAAAGTAGGGCACATATCAATCAATAAATCAATGAAGTAGAGCTCTCAGTGTCTGTTCAGAGATTTCCCATTTCCTTCCTAACAAGGTTGCCCTCGTAAATAGATGTCCGTTATTATTGACTAATTACATTTAGCTCATTGATTCATTGATGGTCAGTCAAAGTTCACGGTAAGAGCTAATACATTTTAAAGATTTTAATGTTGTGGGCTTGTGGCTTATTTAAGGGATAGACTCATTTTTGCACTTATTTTGCAAGTAAAACACTCTATAATAATATAACAGCTATAATAGATATGATAGCCTAATACTGATATAGATTATACATCCTATACTCATTTAAAATTCTCAATGTCATTTCTTCAGGACAGCATTTTCATCGTTGGATATGGTAGGTTAACTGTCCATTGACAAAAGTACCCCTTCCGTCCAGTGAAGGGCAAGTATTCCTCTGAGGAATTGATACTTGAGAGGTTTTAAATAGGAGGGATGTGCTTCCTCCGTTCAGTTCATGCCGAGCTCTCACTGCACGAACTTCAGGCATGGAAATATTCATCCTTCCTCTGTGAGGACATCAAATTTTCCATCCTGCATTTTATTCTGTAGGTAGGATACATTTGGATTTCATTCATATAAAAGATATTGAAAAGGTTGAAGTTTTTGTCTATTAGTTGTTATATTGTATCTGTCTGTTACTTGTATATAGTTGTGATATGCAGTTATATACAAAATATAGTATATCCTTAGTACAGATGATCTGTATATAATGTATAGCATTTAATAGAGTTTTGAAAACTTTCGTTTGACAAAATTGACATTTTTAATTATTAAATGTAATGTTTTATTAAATTAAAAAAAACGCTTTAAATGAAATTTATTTAATAATTGCATATACATATATACTGCACACACACACACACAAAATATACACACACACAGATAAAAGTAATGTTATAGAAGTAATTTTATATAATGTATATCATGTTTTGTTAATTAATGTATAAATGGAATAAAATTCAGGTGGCTGAAAATTGTTAAATGTAAAATACATTTTTAATTAAATTTGAAAAAAAAACTACATCTTAATTTAGCAGATTAAGATAACTAAATTATTATTTTAATTTATTAATAATTGCATGTGTATGTTTGTGTGTGTGTGTTTTCCTGTAACACTTTATTGTTTCTCATTATTCATATAAAATAATGTGTTCCTTTAATTTAAAACATATGAATAGAATCCTGTTCATTTCTTGAAAAATCAGCAAAAAATATTATTTGGTACTGTAGTCAGTTATGAACAGTCAGTGTATAAATGCTCTATTCATTCATTTTGTAATATTGTATGCATTAATACTATTAGTATCCTTCATCTTTGCCAATCTTAATACATTTTTTTAATTCTGTGCAGCACTTTTCCAAAAAGGGCCTGCAGCAATGTCAGAGAGGAAGCCCAAAAACTCAGATACACGTCCCAAGAACCTGCGGAGCTGGAGCGCTGATAGTTACATCCGCAGTATTAAAAAACGCTCCCGTGGGTCACGCCATGAGACAGCGTCCAGAGGGGAAGAGGGGGAAGGAACAGACGACCAGACCATACGCTCTGCTTCTTGTCCCCGGAGACGTCGAGAGCGAAAGTGCAGCTGCACGATCCCTGGAGAAACAGATTCAGACCCTCCTTGCAGGAAAGCCCTGTCCCGCCGGTCTCTGAGGCAGAAGTTTCAGGACGCCGTCGGCCAGTGTCTTCCTCTTCGCAATCACCACCACCATCACCACCAGTCCGGTTCCTCACGTCCATTCTCCGTCCTTCTTTGGTCCAAACGGAAGATTCATGTGTCCGAGCTTATGGAGGACAAGTGTCCATTCTCTCCGAAATCCGAACTGGCTCAGTGTTGGCATCTGATCAAGAAACATGGCACTCACACCAAACCTTCTTTAAGCATTGAAACTGAGTCCAAAGGTCCCTTGTTATCCTCCTCTCCTCCAAAGCTCATTTCATGGGAAGAGATCAGCTCTACTGGGGCTTCTAGTCTAGATGACTGGGATCCGTCTTTTGCACATGGAGACGCCCAGTGCTGTTCCCACACTGACTACATCCTGGTTCCTGATCTGCTTCAGATCAACAACAGCCCTTGTTATTGGGGTGTCCTGGATCGCTTCGAAGCTGAGCAGCTTTTGGAAGGGCAACCAGAGGGGACCTTTCTGCTCCGGGACTCTGCCCAGGATGAATACCTCTTCTCGGTTAGCTTCAGACGCTATAGCCGCTCCCTCCATGCTCGAATAGAGCAAAACGGGAAGCGCTTTAGCTTTGATGGCCGTGACCCTTGTATGTACAGAGATTCCAGTGTGACGGGCCTGTTGAAGCACTACAGTGACCCGGCCACTTGCCTGTTTTTTGAGCCTCTTCTCTCTCGCCCTCTTCCTAGGAACTTTCCTTTCTCTCTGCAGCACATGTGCAGAGCGGTCATCTGTAGCTGTACAACGTATCAGGGCATTGACACCTTGCCTTTACCCTACAGTTTGAGACACTTCCTTAGGCAATATCACTATAGATGCAGTGGAGCTTGTGCTGTTTGAAACTGACAGAAATAAGACAAAACTTGATTTGACAGATTGAAAGGCACAATAAATGTATTAAACACAACATGGTGGGCGTAGTTATCATGCAGCACAAAAACAGTTTATGGTTCTAACGTAATCTGGTGAAAACCAAAGATATGCAGGACAACGGTTCACATTTCTATACTATTAAGTTTTTTTGGCAGGTTTTCTATTATGTGAATTTTTTCTTGTTTTGTATTTCTCATCTGTTAGTATACTTTATATTTGTATGCAATATAAAGTTCTGTGTCCTAGATCTTCATGATAAAACAGGAAATTAATGGACCCTTTTCACATTTCCGGCATTCTCAGAGGCGGAAGTCGTCATAATCGGTTAAACTTTAAGAGTGGTGAACAGGAGACGACAGCAAAAAATTTGATTCCCGTTTACTCCAAAAGACAAAAATAATCCACGACAGCGTTTCCATGATTTTCCAAAAGAAGGAAAAAATATATAGACAGAGAGATTGATTAAAACAGTTAGAAGAAGAGAGAATATCAAATTTGCCGCCACTCCCTCAGCCGTTTTATCAAACACCCTCACAGCAAGTGTTAGTTTTTTGTAATTTACTGCCAAGTAAATAGGCTATAACACAAATATAGCATTATGAATGTATACAATTTTTTTTTTTTTAAATGAAAAACTACTACTAGATTTGCGATGTTAATACCACAGGTGTCATGAGAGTTTGTGAAAAGGGGCCACAAATGTTTTCATCAAGTGTCAGTTTTTCCTATTATAGTACCACTATAGATTCCACTAGATGGCAGACTTGTACAACTGACTTGACACTTTCTAACTGCTAGATTTTCTGTCTTGTATTTTAGAACTAAACAGTGCCTAAACCATTTCTGTTTGAGTTGGAAAACCTTGTCAGTATATTATTTGATAGATCTGTCCAGTATAACCAAGCAGTATGGAAGCAATTCAACCACATATTGTAGTTACACCATTTTCAATAAAAACAAGCAATAGAGTCAACTAATTAAACTGAGACTGATTTGTTTCACTGTGCTCTGGTTTATACCAAATCTCCTCTCAGATTATGTTTTAACACAAGCTTCTACTGGGTGACAATATGTGAAGGTAACCACTTATGAATTTTAATGTTCTACATGATTTAAAGACAATCTGGGTGCATTGATGTGCAAGGACAAAACAATAAATTGAATGGCATATGTTGAAAAGATTAATGTTCTCACTTTTAACAAAATATGGAATGATTCTCTCTTACAACTGTGGTTTAGTTAAAGATGATTTATCTAAAGGTCTTTGTCTTTAGTATATTTACTATGTGCTCACCTTGGAAAACTGATTCTCAATTGACTGAGACAGGAACCATAACTATTGATCTGCCGAACCCACTGATGTCAAATATTAATGTTCCTGAGATGATCAAATCTTCTTTATGAATTTAAAGTGAAGCATCTTTATCTTGAGCTCATTCATTTATAGCTTATACCTTTGTGAAATATTGTAAGAATTTAGACAAAACAGCAAACGTTGCATTCATAATTAGAAAAATACAGACAAATTTTATACTATTAATTTCTGTTGTTGTTTTATTTTTCCCTCTTATTCTCACAGAAATCTTTCTGCATATTTAGATTTTCATTAAGGCATAATTGAGTTTTTTTTGTTAAACTGTTTTGCTTGTGGGGGCTGTCAGAATTGAGGTGATTTCAGAATTTACTATCCTTTTGGGGACATTTGGTCTCTATAAAGTAGTCAAATCTGGACACACATTCACAAACATAAAGACAGGAACTAAATGATGCAGAGATGACATGCCCCAATGTGGCCATTAATTTTATCATTATAGGCTATATATGGTATTGCATTTCAGTCTACAAGCAGATACAAGAGCTGCTTCCTAGACTACATATCAAATTATTCACCAAACAGACAATGAAGATAATTTGTCTATTCTTTTGCAGAGGACTAAACGAACAACCCCAGGCTGTATTACATTATTGATGCTTATGTCTCTCATCAGACAGTTTTCCTGCAGGCAGTTCCAATTGCTGTTATATAACATAATTTTATACATGCACCTCGAACATTTTAAAATAATAGTAACTAATAAAAATTACTGACTGATTCAATTATAACTAACTTTTTTTTAAAATTTACTTTTAATATATCTGTAACGTCAGGTTACGTCAGACGTAGGGTGGGACTGATAATTCAGACTCAGCCAATGACTTTTGAGAAAAGTTAACGGTCCGTCCCACTTTTAAACGTCACTGTTGTCAGCGCGGGAGATGTGAGCGAGTGTGGCGCTGAACACTGAGAATTACCGCCAAACTAAAGCTGTAAGTACTTCGTGATCAAAACATTTATGCAGAATATAACGATGCGTTGTTATTTGATTACTGTGACACATGCATTCATTTGAAGACTTGTGTTTTTATTCCGCTGTTGTTGATCATTTTGCTTGTAAAGTAGCTGACGTAGCGGCACATATGCTCCTCTTTGTGCTTTAAAGATCAAGTTATTTGTCTAAACTTGAGATAAAATTAGCTTACTTTTAGTGAAGGCTGTTTGTGTTTGAATTACAAGCAATCAGCTGTTATGTCAAATGACATAATTTCAATTTTTGTTGAAGTGTCGTTTGTACACCTGATCATAGACATTCTTTTCAGAAGTTAAATTGTGTGTGTATATATGTATGTGTGTGTGTATATGTGTGTGTGTGTGTGTGTGTGTACATATATATGTACACACACACACACACACACACATATACATATACATATACATACATACATACATACATTATATATGTTAGTTGTCGTGAGGGCTAGTAGTTACATATAAAGGAAGATATATTATGTAAGATTATACAAGTAAATTAAGGTTCTGTAATTATCCATATTGTATATTACTACAATTTATAGTATAACTGATTATTTTAACCGTATGTTGGAATTCACTTTTTTTTTCAAATAATTAAAAGAATTATTATTTGAAATAATGTAATAATTATTTGAACTTGATACAGAGTATAGTAGGAAAAATTCATTTTAATTTAATCAAATTGGAAGGTACATTATTCCTGTATATTGAATAGTTAGTTCCAAATATTAAATTATATTTATGTAACATAAATTATATAATTATAATTCTGTTCATGTTTATTTTTCTATTTTTACACGTTTTCACCAGCAGACACTTTCTGTCCTGAATCTGATTGTCCTACTGAGAGCATCATGCCGTGCGAAAGGAAGCCCATGCGTTACGGTCACTCAGAAGGCCACACTGATGTCTGCTTTGACGATGAGGGAACGTAAGTGACATTCTTTGAGATCACTCATGTACCTTTGATTTCAGACTTGACTTAAACGGGAAATAATATGATGCCTGTAGTTGATTTTGACCACACTTTGTATTGTTTCAAACACCTTATGATGTTTCCTAGGTGTATTGTGACCTGTGGGAGTGACGGCGATGTCCGCATATGGGAAAGTCTAGATGACGACGATCCCAAGTCCATAAATGTTGGGGAGAAGGTCTATTCTGTAGCCTTGAAGGCAAGTTAACATTTGTTTGTATGTTTTGCCTTTCAGTCTATTATAATAGTATAATTAAATTAATAATGCTACAGCGATATTTTATTATTATTTTTTTTTCCGTTAAACATCTGAAAATGGTCAATTAAATCAAAATCCTGTTAATTTTACTGTTATTTAAATGTCAGTGTTTATTTTTCCCTACAGAATGGAAAGTTAGTTACAGCAGTTTCCAACAACACAGTTCAGATT